>JBBMEG010013368.1:0-30374 GCA_037832605.1 Cyclanthera cordifolia
GAGTCGACCGAGTCCAGAATCAAGACCGTTACACCTCTAAAGGGTAACGGTCAAGAGTTATGACCGGTATTCATACCTGGCTTAATGGCAGACGTTTCTAAATGATCGGCCGTTACATTGCCATAAGTGAGCCGCAACGGTTACAAGGCCGGCTGCTGTAAGAGTCAGTTCATTTCTCCCTTGGAGGGGGGTGATTCCTAAGCTAAGTACCCTAAGCTATTCCTTGTTATTCTTACTTATTTCTTCTTAATCCGTTTCTGACTTAAGCATCGGAGGCCCTGTGGCTCACACCACACCGATGTGCCTAAACCTATCTGTTTTGCAGGCCTTTTCGTCCTCTACCAAATAAATTATACTGTGGAGAGACCGTTGACCATTTTTCGGCATCAACAATCTACATGTTTTTTTTCTTAGGTTTTGTTTAATCCAAGTACTAGAACTCTTACAAAAGTTGTCAACCTTACTCTTCGATTGCCTAGGTCAACCTTGCTTTTGTCTCTATAAACTTCCTTATAAGGTTTTCCAAAAATATTCCAAGCTCGGACTCCAAACTCAAGTAATCGCTCGATGGGAGGTCTTTATAAAGTTGAGAGAGAATATTTGAGAGTTCAACAACGTAGGTCAAATGTGTTGAGTGAAGAGTTTACAAACCTTAAATTCTATTTAGAGACTCCTTACTAAGCTTTCCATCCAATGAGAATGAGAAACACATTTTCATCCAATGAGAATGAGAAACACATTTCCATCCAATACCAAAGAGAAAGAAGGTGACATGTAATTAATCATTATTTACTAATTATTTAATTATCTAATAATAAAATTACTATGAATATATCCAATATATCAATAAAACTTAATAATTAAATAATTATTCAATAAACATTTTTATTAGTTCTCTTTCGTTAATTAATATTTATTCAATAATATTAATTTATTAATATATCTAATATATTAATAATTATTTATTTTATGTATTCAATACATCAAATTGATTTCCACTTAATTAATAGGTAAAACATATAAATTAAATAGTCCGGATCATTTAAACTAATTACATTTGACCAATCAGTTTATCGTTCCCGTGAGCTAGCTTGAAGACCTATGGACCTAGTATAGGTCGTAAGATCAAACAATATGAGATTAATTCAACTAACTATTTAGCTTGAATCTGATCCTAATTCGTTAATTATAGACTTATTGAACTAAAGAGTTGAGTTACACTGTTACACATTTCAGGATAAGTTATATCCATAGATATAATTGATTATTTGCTAACTGGTCTTCTATAAGCTGTTCGTAACGACATGTAGGTCAAAAGTGTGTTTTACCCCTACTGCTACATCTTTCAACTTAAGTATTAATGATTCATCTAATGAACAATCTATTTATTGTCTAACCATAAACGAATATCCTTTCTAGCCAGTGAGAGACGAGTACCTTTTGCTCAAGTCATGAAATTAGTCTTTAAGAGAACAACTTCTCTACTTCCACCCCATTAAGGAAAGAGTGAATATCATCTCGTGATGTTGTGTTCCCCCACTATTCACTATAGACAATCCTCAATATGGAAGCTTATTGAATTAGCATCATGTCTATTTCCACTCATGGACATCAAATTACGTTTCATAAGTAAGAATTCACAACTCACTAAGGATTAAGATTTGATCAACATACGGTCATCCTAACAAAATACTAATCAAAGTATACAACATAATTACTTAGATTGATCAAATATTTCTGGTCTCATCTTATGAAAATTCTTTGCATAGATTCTCCCACTAACATGTCTTCACATGAACATCCAAGATCAAGTTGATTGCAACATTTGCAAAGCGGGTCGTATCAATAGTGTTACCAGAACGAGGCGTCCAACCTCAATCCATTTATATAGACGATTTTTATGTTATTTACTTGGATGTAATCCACTTGTATGTACTCCAACATACTTATTCAAGTGTTCATATAAAAAACCTCGAGTTTAACGTAACTAATATAATTAATGCGTTTGATTTGGATAATGTCAAATCAATAGTTTTTATTAATTACATTGAGATATACAATAATTATTCTTTAATTACAAACTACTAGATCCTTAGAGCAATATCCTAAAACAAAATCGTCTATAAAAAATTAGAATTAGAATAAATGGATGTTACAACTATTTTTTTTACCAAAAAACTTAGAATAAACATCCATGACTATTTGAGAAGAGGAGTTATAGAAGCTTATTTGTAATAGGTCGTTAATAACTTGAAACAAACGCTTCTTTAAAGATTTGTGTTTATCTTCATTTCCTTTCTCTATGTGTTAAAAGCTTTACATAGAACATGGAATGAAAAAGCTAGTTCCTTTCTCATTCACCTCATAAAACCCCATTTCTTGTTCAAATGAATTCGATATGAGAATTCGAGAAAGATGGAAATTCTCAAATGCGGAAGAGGAACAATAATCAAATAAAGATTTTATATGCGTTATAACAAAGGTGAGAAATGTGTAGCATTTTTATAAGATATATGTGTTATACTGTTCATTAATAATTGATTTTGAGATAAAATTTTACATTATGTAACCGTTTATTTTTGTTGAAAGGGTTTTGAAAACATAGTATATGCTTTTCATATATACTAATTAATTATTCTTATTATTGGTATCTTTATGAAATAGAAAGAATATAGGATAAAAGCATATGCACAAGAATTAAACATATACTTCATGGCATTTTGACAAAAATGTAATTGTTAGGTACTTTTGTCATAGGTTAAAAGCATATGCATAAGAATTAAACATATACTTCATGGCATTTGACAAAAATGTAATTAATTCGTTAAATTAATTATATCTCTGGTATATCCGTTAAATTAATTCGTTCCTGATTGTAAGTTTATCTCTCCTTTTGTTTCGAGAAGTAATACTCTAAAATTTGTTTCTAAATACAAAATTTATTTATTTAGTGGCTTGTTTGTATTTTTCAAAAAATAATTTAATTGAATATTCAAGTGCTAAAAATTAGTATACGAAAATAAATGAGATTTTCGAGTTTAAAGAAGTGAAAAATTCAAATTTTTGATCTTAATTATAGATTTATTTATGTTGATTAAATTATTCACATGAAAATTATAAACTTCAAGTTAAATAATATTTATTTAAAAATTAGTGAAAATTGGTGTCAATAAACTATACACTAAACATATAAATTTTAAAATTGTGGGAAAGGAGTATTATTGATATTTGCTTTTGTCTTATCAAAGACTAGCTATAATTTGTTGATATAATAGTTCCTCTTCTAACTATGGTTTTATTTGTGTCAAAAAAAAAAAAAAACAAAAAAACTATGGTTTTATTTATTTATTATTATTTTTGCTTTTAACTTTTATGATTCTTTTTTAAGTACAATGGTTTGGATTAATTCTTGGTCGTTATTAGCTAATCCAATCATCACTTCGATTTGATCGACTCTTGGGAGTCGAAACCTACTTTGACAGACCTCTAGGAGTGTTGGACTTGGTTTGGCTGAACTCAAAGGGTCGAGACCTTCCTAGCCTCCTTTGACTGACCCCCAAGACAGTTAGATTGGGCTTGACAGACCCTTAAGGGGTCAAGGTCTCCATGGGCGACTTTTGAACGGTCTTGGCCTACTTTAATTTACCTCGGGGGGAAGGGAGAGTAAATTGGCCTTGGCTAACCGCTAAGGGGTCAATGGCTTCTTTGACCAACCCTAGGAGGCTGAAGTGGACTTGATTGACCCCAAGGTCAAGGCCTCTAGAGTCGACACTTAAGGGATTCAGAGTGAGCTTGGACGGCCCCTGGAGTCAAAGCCTCATTTTGGCAACCTCTAGGGGGTTTTGCCTCTTTTGGCAGATCCCCAGCGGAGTCAAATCGAGTTTGGTCCACTCGTGAGGGGGTCAGAGTGGGTTTGGTTTATGTGGTCTTGACCTTCTTTGGCCAACCCTTGGTGGGAGGGGGGGGGGGGGGTCAAGGCCTACTTTGGGCAACCGCAGGGTGGAAGTTGTCTCTAGGCAGACCTCTAGGGGGTCTAGGCCTTCATGGCCAGCCCCCGGGGGGGTCGGAGTGGCTTCGGCTACCCTTTCAAAAGGGTCTCGGTCTTGCTTGGGTATTATGAGAAATATTTTCTCTATAACATTTACCCCGACTCTTTCATTTTTGGACAAAGTAGTGGCTAAGTTTGAAGAGTAGTTTGTAATTTAAGATTTTCATGTTAATTAGGCTATCTTATTAAGTCTTGCCACATTTTTTTCATTTTTTCAAAATTTTGGCAAAGTATGTTCTCCTTGTGGAGTGTCACCACTTTTAGGCACTTTTTTGAAATTTTGGTTAAGTAGGCTCTCTTTTTATAGATTCGCCTCTTTAGGCATTCTTTCCAAAATTTTGGCTATGTAGACTCTTCTTTTAGAAAGTCTCCCTTTTAGGCTTTTCTTTTTGAAATTTTGGCTAAGTATAATTTCTTCTTAGATACTCACCTCTTTAGGCTTTCTTTTTGAAATTTTGGCCAAAATAGCTCTCTTTTTAGAGACTCGCTGTTTTAGGCATTTTTTTAAAGCTTTTAGCTAAGTAGGCTCTCTTTGTAGAGTCTTGTCTTTTTTTAAGCACTTCTTTGAATTTTTTTGCCTCTTTGTAGGTGCCTTCTTGAACTTTGCTCATGGATCCATCTTCTGAATTCGAGAATGAAGTGCACCTTGTCTTAGACTCTTTTTCTCAAAAGATGATTCCACATAGGCCTTGGTAGTCGGGTCAAAATCTTAATCGGTTGCTTCAACATTAACCGGGAAAAACTTAGATAGGCTTAGAGAGAGTACCTTATTTCGTCGAGTGTGACCCTTAGGATTTCTATAGATAAGGAAGTATACAACAAGCCTCCCCCCTGGTGAAGTGGCACTTTATGCCACTATGTTCAAGAAAGGGGTTCAGTTTCCTCTAATTCCTCAACTTTATGAGTTCTTGTGCATGGCTGGGCTGGCTCACCCGTAGGTAGCTCCCAACACTTGAAACATGTTCTTTGCAGTATGCAGTCTTCTTGGGGAACACCGTCTTCGAGTGCTCATTTAGTGTTAGAGATCTTTATTTTTAGGCCTCACACTAATAAGATAGTGGATCTTACTTCTAAGGGCCACCCTTCTATTGGCGAGGATGGTAACCTTTCTTTCCTAGATCTTCTAGAAGAATTGAACATTGTGATGGATTTGAATTATGGTGAGGCAGGGACCGCCTCTCAAAGATGCCCCATCTCTTACTTAATTTATTCCCCGTGTTCCTAAAACATCTTCGTTTGATCATTCATTTGGTTTTGACACTGCTTATCTTCTGTTTTGGATCTGGTGAAGGAGAAAACTTTGGCTGCGGCCTATGGTCTTAGGTCGAGACCTCTTCCACGCCATTTCTTGCTTAGGATGCTTCACAAGTATTGAAGTCTGGTATCCGTTTGATTCATGAGGTACGTTTATTGGATTTGCATCTTGTCACGTCTTTTATTTTTTTAAACTGACTCTATGTTTTCTTCTTGGCTGGCCTTTATTGACTTTGCTTCAGCCTTTCGAAATCTATTAGAGGATTTGCGTGATACATGCTTCTCTTGGTCTTCTAGTATGACCAGTTCCAGTGGGACTTGACTCAAGCTCTTGAGACTTCCGATCTTGCGTCAATGCAGCCTAGAGCCTAGCTGCTCCTACACATGAGGAAGATTTGTTCACCATTTCCCAGATTTGGTGAGACTTGGCTTCTGCTGAAGGGAAGTTGAATCTGGTGAAAGGCTCTTCTGCCTTTGTGATCTTAGAAAATAATGCTGGCATCACTGCCATTGGCTGGACATTAGATCGAATTCATGAAAGAGTTAACTATGGTAACTTCTTGCTACTTTTGAAGTCTCTTTGTGCCACAACTATAGAAAAGGTTGTTGACCCTTCTCTTTTGGCTTTTGAGTCAGGACTTCCTCATGAGCAAGTGCACATCGCCTATTATGATTCCGTATCTTCCAGGGTGTTCCTAAAAGTAATGTTTCGGTTCAGGTTCCTTCAGCTAGGCCTGATTCTACTTAAATTGGACTTAATAAGCCGAGTTCAAGTAGGTGCAGTTCTGGGAGCACTGGACTACTTTGTTATTTTTCCTTGCATTCTCTGCATTTTTGAAATAGAACGTTTTTTTGCTAATTAGTTCAGAGTCTCGTTTTGGTTATACAATTTTGGGTGGGTCTTCTCTGAATGGTTTCTTTTCCTATTCGGGAGAAGTCCTTTAGGCAAACTCGGGGACGGAGATGAGTAACTTTGTAACTTAGTGATTTTCGAGAAAGAAGAAAATGAAAAATAAAATTAGATTCTATTTTCATTGTGGATTATGAATACATTGTTTTGGAAATTGACATCTCAAAAACCAGAGATACGACATCATGGTACGAGCTATTCGAGTCATCCACTCTGGTATAAATTGAGTGGAAATGGGACAAGTCTCATTTTAATGAGAGATTTATTGCATTGTCCAGACTAACATTGTTGGATATTGAGAAAATTTGAGAGAAAATTACCCCATGTGAAGTACTTGTTCGTGTATGTCCTGTAGATCTCCCCGTTATTGATTGGAAATTGGAAACCGAGTTGTATGCTCGTATTGGAGCTTTTTTGTCACTTGGAATGTTGGCTTTTGAATGTTTATCAATTCTTCTATTACTTACCCCTATTTAAGCTTTGACTTATAATAAAATCAATATAACATAGCTTAAATTCAGAGAATTTTCTGTAGAATGAAAAAACAAACTTTATTGCCATGTATGTTGGAGACTTGGATTACATTTTATTAAAAATGTTTTTTCAAATGTATTGTATTCCAAGAATGAAGGATCTTATTCCTGTCCCATGTCTTCAAGGTGGTGTGTGCAAGGGTACATAAATTTGGTGACCACATAAGGTTCTTTCCAATTCAGCCCAGGGACTTCACTATCGAATTGTTGCTATTTTTAAGTGGATTGCCACCTCTTTTTTCTTCCAGGAGATCCAAACTCATCCGTAGTTGTTGGTCATTTTGCTATGTGTCAAAAGACTCAATGTGTGCGGGGGTGGGTGAACTATCTTGACTAGGTTGTTGCTTCTGCCTCAGATGCTAAAGAGTATGAAGTCTTGTATGTTGATGTTCTGGGTGTGGTGCGGACTGTGCACAGTGCTTGCAGGTTCTCTTTCGACCATGACTCTTCCAAGCTTTGGAGCTTGGTTTTGATGTTCTTCTTGATAATTAGGTGGATTGCCTTGACTTGCCCATTGACTTGTTAGTGAGCTGGCGATGACTAATGCTTCTGGATTACTAGCTCACAATGGAAGTATTGGAAAGCCTGGTTGTCGAATTGCTTCCCATGTTGGTGATAATGGTTTAGGGTACCCTAAACCTGCAGACCACCACTTCCAAATGCATTCAGCCACCTTTTTTTTGGTGATAATGATGCAATCAACTACTACGATCGGGAACTTGACTTGGCCTCACCCTATTGGTAACGGTTCTATAAGGTCTACCCTCCACTATGCAAAAGGCCATAGTCCCATTATACTTATAAGGACCTCGAGTGGCAGCCTATGGATGGTAGCGAATCTCTGGCACTTCTCACATGATCATGCATAACTTTTGGAGTCTTTAACCATGGTCAGCCAAAAGTACCCCTTTCTTATTAGTTTTTTGGTCAGGGACTTTGCTCCTTCATGATTTTCATACACGCCTTCATGTACTTCCTACATTGCATGAGTGGCCTTATTGGGATCTAAGCATCTAAAGAGAGGTAAAGAGTACCACCTCATGTACAACTTATCCCCCCTACACTTCATTATTGGAAGCCTGTATTTCAGACTTCGGGTAATTTTTGTGTGTTCTGGTAGCTTCCCCTACACCAAGTATTCAATGAAAGGGGTCATCCATGTCTTTTGTGATGTTAGAGTTACATTACTAATCTCGTGCAGCAGTTCAGTGGTGATGCTGGATTTGTTGAGGATCTCGACCGGAACAATTCTGCCTGCTTCTATTTCGTAAGCAGCACCTAACTTCACCAAAGCGTTGATAGTAGTATTTTTAGACCAAGGTATGTGCTTGTTTTATACATCTATGAATTTGGCCTACCTCTATTAGAATATGGAACTTCATCTATTGGGATACTATTGAAACTTCTGTTCTAGGCATCCGTCGGGTTGCCTTACTTTGTCATCCTAGCTACTGTTGAACCCGCCTCCTACTGGTTCTCAAATGATGGTTCAAATTTCTTGATATGGTGGTGAATCTTTGCCTCCCATTTTCTTGTTAAAGGACTCTGACGTTTTTTCTGCTTTTTCAACCTACTTGTCAAGGCATCTCCTTCCAATGAGGGACTCTATGAACTTCCTCAGATCATAACAGTGTGAGGTCGCGTGACCATGATCTCTATGAAATAGGCAATACTTTCTCTTATTTTACTTGTTGAACCCGACTTTGATCTTGCTTGGCCACTTCAACACTTTCTTGTCTTGAATCTTCATCAGGATTTCTCAACTAGCACCAGTGTTAAAGTGCACTTTTCAAACCAACTAGGTGGTACCCCATTTTCGTCGGTCTTTTCTTTCTCCTCTGGGCATTCCTCCATCATTCGCTTTCGTGACTTCTTGTAATTAGACTTATGATGTCTTATTGATTTCTCATGATCTGAAATGGAGAGCTTTCCTTCTACGTTCCCCAAGAATTCACCAACTCTCTTACACTCGTATACTTTTGTGCCCGACTAAGTAGCCCAACATACGTGACTAGAGCTTTCTTTCCCAACGACCACAAGAACCTTTCATCTTTAAGTCAGCCCACAACCGTTTTAAGAGTCATATCATGGGTGTATCCCTCAACTTGCAATGCCTCGTTATTGAAGCGTGCGATGTACTCCCGAAGATTCTCATAGCACTTCTCTGTTTCACGGTTAGTAGATGGGTCACCGATTTTTTCTGATCTCGCCCACTTAGGAATTGGGAGACAAAGGATCTGGCTAGCTCCTAGAACGATGAGCTACACTTTCGCTTGCGCTGCCTGAACATTCTTCTTACTGGTCCTATGAGAGTAAATGAGAACGTTAGACACTTAATTGCATTGCATCTCGAACTCCATGGAGTTCCATCCATGATCAAAATGTATCTAGGTGCTCTATGATATCCTTAGACCCGTCATACGCTTTTATTTTTGGAAGCTTGAATTTTATCAGGACATGTTCCTCCATAATTTCATCGGTGAAAGAAGGATCGACCTGATCGACTAAATTGTCCAAGTCCAGCCCATCCTGATCTTACACTTTCTTCATTTCTCCTAATTGATATTGGAAGAGATGAAGCTGAGCTAACCATGGTTGGTTCTTGGCTTTGTCAAGTGTCAGCTTCTTCCGGAACTAGTTGAGTACATCTCTTAGGTCTGTCTTCAAGTCTGATACCGTCTCCTAGGCCCTTGGGTTCTTGAAGAGTGTTGGGTCAATGACCCTTAAGAGGTACTCAGTGATTGGCTGCTCATCTCTGACTGTGTTATAAATCGACCCATTTTCTTGTGAATTGAGTACTCATTGCATCGATCATTGCCCATTCGAAGTCGTTCAATCTATCTTTTGAATCTGGAAGGAGCTTCTCTCGAAGCCTCAGTGGCTAAGGTTTTCCCGTTTGTAGGATCCCAAACCAAAGTCGTTGATTTGTTTGCTGCAACCTTTTTTTTGTGGATCGTCCCTCATCGCCTCCTACTTATTCCTAGCAATGGCAGCCTGGGTCGGATGTGGCTGTTTGAGTAGCTTCATTAAATGACCTAGATTTTATGTCATTCCTTGCACTTGTTTTTCCAAAGCAAACACAAACTTTGGATCATCACTCTCTAGCTCTTGCTCGGGCTCCCCACCCTCAAATTTTGGGTGGTTTTCAAAATGAACTGGCTCGTATCCTCTGGAGGCAATTCTTCCTGGAGCATGCTCGGTGTCCGACACTCCATCCATAACATGGTGGCTGTGACTCATACTGTTTGACATTTTGTAGAAAAAACGCACATAGATCACTACTCATCCCAACAGATGGCACCAACTGTTGATGCCAAAAAAGGTCAACTGGATCAATGATAAAGATTTATTTTTACTGGGAACGAGAAGCCTGCAAAAAGAAACAAAATTAGGCACACTGGTGTGGTGTAAGCCACATGGCCTCTGATGCTTAAGTCAGTAAGGTGTTTAGAGAGTATTTGAGAGAGATAGCTTTGAAACTTAGAACGCTTACAAGGTTTGTTAACGTAGTTCATCTTGGATACAAATGGAGAATGACTTGACATATTATACAAGCCGAACTTGTAACCACCGTAGTTCACTTAATGAGGACTTATGGTTAACCATTTGTAACGTAGCCATTAAGCCGTGAATGAATACTAGTGTAACCCTTAACCTTTACATCATAGAGGTGTAATGGTCTTTAATTGAAGGTTACTTGGACTCAGTCAACTTATCCCCCTATACCACATTTTTGTGCTGGTCGACTTATCCACAAAAGAGTCCTAACCTCCATGTTTGACCATCTCGGGGTTGACTCACTAGACCAATCTCCTTGGAGGTCGGCTTTGGTCTCGGTCAACCCTAGCAGGTCTTTACCTCCACGGCTCACCCTTAAAAAGGGATCTTGGCCTTCTCGACATAACTTCTAGTCGTTATCAGCGCATTCGATCGTCATTTTAGACTCGGTCGATTCTTGACCTCCAAGGGCGACTAATATAGGGATCATGGCCTTTTCGTTGTAACCCCCGGTCATTGCTACCTTATGGCACAATGGTCCTGGGGCTACATGGTCTTAGTCGACTCGTGAAAGAGGGAGTCCTAACCTTCATGGCCAACCTAGTGGGTTTTCGCCTACTCGACCGATCTTCTTAGAGGACAGTTTTGGTCTCGGTTAATCCTTACAGGTTCTTACTTATACTCCTCTCCCCTAAACGGGGTTCTAGCTCTCTCGACGTAACTTCTGGCCGTTATTAGCAGATCCAATTGTCACTAAGACTTGGTCGACTCTTGGGGGAGAGTTCTGGCCTCCACGGTCAATCCTTGAGGAGTTGAAACCTTCTTTGGCCGACCCTCGGAGGTATGGACTTGGTTTGGTCAATCTCCAAGGGGTTGAGATCACCTTTCTAGCCAACCCCCGAGGGTCTCGGCCTTGCTTGGGTATTTTAAGAAATATTTTGCCTATAACAACACTTTAAATATTCATTTATTAAGTACAAATTGATGTCTAAGCCTTTGATGACTACATTTGTTTAAGTAGGAATTACATTGTTCAGTAACTTTTGTGAACCCATTTGGACAGGCATATTAACCTTCTCAAAAAAAGTATTTTTCAAGAGGACAACGCATATAAGAGAGAGTTAAGAAGAAAACTTTTCAATTAACTAGGCTAAGCTGATAAACTAAATGATAGGAGAGACTTTCCTGTTACTTTTTACATTTATCAACTATTTCATCATAGTACTGTTTTTTATGTTATATTGATTTATTAAGAGCCTTAAGTACCGTTGTGTGTGGTTGATGAGGTCATGGATTTGGTACCATAATTCAACTTAAAATAGTATTATATCAATTTAAATTTAGGTATTGTTGCAATGTTGCATGCAAATAAAGTCCCACATCACTAAATTAAGTATAATAGCTTCGGTATATAAGAGAGGAACAACTCCTCCATTGATATAAGACATTTTCGGTGATAACCAAAAAACAAAACCATAAAGGATAAAAAATGTCATATCAATGTTGTCAAAATATATATGCTTATCTACTAAATATATAATGCTTATGTACTCCTCTGCTCTCCTCTCATCAACTCCAAAATTCCATCAACCTAAATAATATTTTTTTTTTTAGTAATTGCAAAGGTGGTTTAGGACTCTATCTTGCAAAAAAGAAATATTTGAATATTTATATATGCTTTCCACTAATATTATAAGAGAAGATTAGTTAGTCATATATATGATAATGATGAATAAAGCCATGTGATTAGGTGGAGAGCTTTAAATTATTTAACCATATAATTCTTAGTATACTAACACGTATTTAAATATTTTGAACTTTCGTACAACACTTGGTTACTTACGTGGATCTTCATTGCCATTCTTGTTTGATACTTAACGGTCTTTTATTCAATTTTATATAATTTTTAAAAACTTCAACAAAAAAGTTTTTTTTTTTTTTTTTAAATTTATTCGTCTTGTTGTAATAAAACGGATGGTAAATTGTATAAACAACCCATAAAATATGTTGTTGGTAATAATTAAGTCTTAAATTTTTTATTTGAGTAATTATCTTTCATAAATTTTGAAAAGTATTGCAATTAGTTCATTTAGTTAATTTTAAGATAATAAAATTATCCAAAAATATTTAATTTTTCTATAACCAGAGAATTTTATAACTTTTACCTTTTATTCATTTATAAAATAATGGGTTTCTAAATCTATAGGTTTCTTAATTAATAATCTTTTCAATCAGGATGATTTTCTGAAGAAAAATTTTAAAATTAAAAAGTGAATAAAAAAACATAAAAAAATTGAATTAAAAATATTTAAAAAAAATATTTTTTTTTCGATAATTTTTTTTAATGAAACTGTAATTTTGATATATATATATATATATATATATTTTTTTTTTTAATGTTGGTTGTATTGTTTGAAATTTTCTATTTAATGCTATATTAATAATTAACGATATTTTATGTCACAAAAAAAATGTAACAATTATTTTTTTAATAATTAATCATTATTTAAAGTTCTTTTTGAGAAAATTATTATGATACTAAAAAGACTCATTAATTAACGAATATGCACACATTTAAAAAACTTTTTAACTTACAAATTTTTCATTATAAATTTATAAAAGGTAAGAAGATAAGAATTTGTCTAGTTATAAGTCTTGAAAAGGAACACAAAAGACAAAACTAAATATTTTGTAGACAATTGATCCTCTTCACACATGTGAAACTTTCTTAAAATTAACGTAAAAGTGTTAATTGCAACATTTTTTAAATTTTAAAGAAGATAATGACATAAATTGAAAGGTTAAGAACTTAATTGTTACAAACACCGGCTCAGGTAAGTTTCCCTAAAAATAACTATGTTTTTTATTTTAAGAATGGTTCAGGTAAGTTTATGTTTATAAAATATAAGTCCACATATCTGTATCAGTCCTCTCTCCTATTTGAATTTTAAATTTTGAGGAAGAGGGTTAGTGTTAAAAGATCACAGATTCCCAAGAAATAAATTAAAGAGGTTTCTTCATTTTTTTTTTCTCTTATATTTTGGAGAAGGAATCTATGGACCATGAATATTATTATATAAGTTGTTTAAGATGTCCCACTGCTTATCTATTTCCAAATATTGTTTTCCAGCCTCTCCATGTGAAGCCTTTTTAGTAAAAAAAAAAAAAAAAAAAACTTATATTCTTTTTAAATTTGACTTAGTCTTTGTGGTACTTTTAATGTAAACTATTGAGTCTGAAAGAATTGGTGGTGGCGGTGATTTCATTGTTTAGTGTTAATAAAGTTCAACACTAGTGTCATGAGTTAGGTAGTCCATAAAATGTGGGCTGAGAGTTTTAATTGGTCAATGTGTAGGAGATATATAAATAAATCACGATTGCATTTGTTATAGGCAAAAATATATCCTGGAATACCCGGACAAGGCCAAAGGAGGCTGAGACCTCCCCGGGAGTCGGCCAAGGTCAATTTGGCCCCCTTCTAAGGTCGGCCAATGGTCGATCAAGCTTAATCTGACCCCTTGGGGTCTGCCATGGCGGCCTTGACCCTCTCGAAGATCGGCCAAGCTCAATCCTATCCCTCAAGGGTCGGCCAAAGAAGGCCAGGATCCCTTTGGGAGTCATCGAGGAAGGTCTTGATTGTTGGGGTTAGCCAAACCAAGTTCGGCCTTTTCGGAGGCCGGTGAAATTAGGTTCGACCCCTGAGGGTCGACCGTAGATGTTAGGACTCTCCCTCAGGAGTCGATCGAGTCCAAATGACGACTACATCCGCTGATGATTGTCGGAAGTTACGCCGAGATGATCAAAACCCCGCTTTAAGAGCGAGTTGTGGAGGTAAGAACCTGTAAGGCTTGACCGAGATCAAAGCTGACCTCCAAGAAGATCGGTTAAATGGGCCAACCACAAAAGGGTCGGCCATTGGAGATTAAGACTCTCATGTGGACGAGACGACCAAGTCCAAGTAACATTTAGAAACGTTGTATCTGTTAGGTGTAAAGTCATGGAGTTAAACCAAGAAGGCCACACCCTTAAAGGGTCGGCCATGGAGGTGAGGATCTGTAAAGGGTAACCGAGCTCAAATAATGTCCAAGTTAGAACTGTAACACCTCTAAGGGGCAACAATAAGAAGTTACACTAAATTCATTCCCGAATTAATGGTGGAGTTTCAACGACTGATCATTAGGCCACCATAAAGTGAGCTGCTACAGTTACAAGTCCAAATGCTATAAAATGTTTGGTCATTCTCCATTCGAATCCAAGCTGAATTGCGCTAACAACCCTTATAAGCCTTCTAAGTTCTAAAGCACTCTCTCTAAATTACTCTCTAAAACACCTCCATGACTTAGGCATCAAAGACCCCATGGCTCACACTATATTAGTGTGTAAGGGTGTACATGGGTTGGGTTGGGTTGGAAGAGATTTGTAACCCAACCCAAAATTTCGATTTAGTCAAATCTTCAACCCAACCCAACCCAATTAAAGAGATAACCCAACCAAACTCAACCCTTATATTATCAGGTTGGGTTGGGTTGGTTCATCGGGTTCATAAATATATTGCAAATATAATATTTTTCAGTATTGAATTAATTTTTATTAACATGTACATTATCTACTAATTAAAGTCACTTGTATGCTTATCAAATATAGTAATAAATGATCATGTCACTTAAATGAGGTTTTTTTTTTCTGTTAATTGATGAATTGGATTATGTAAAAAATAAAACCAATGGTTTGAACCTGGGCATCATATAAAATAATCTTACCACCACACCATGTATTTATGAGAATAAACAAATTACGCTCAATAAATATATTTCTGTTCGATTCGGGTTGAACCGAGCCAAAATTAGACCATCCCGAACCTGAACCGAAAAAATTCGGTTCTTCATTTTTTCAACCCAACCCAAATCGAAAAAAAAACTCAACCCAACCCAACCCTTATGATTTGGGTTGGTTAGTCTGGGTTCGTCAGGTTGTCGGTTCATTTGTACACCCTTACCAATGTGCCTAATCTTTTTTTTTTTTTGTAGGCTTCTCGTTATCGATAAAAGAAATCTTTATCGTTAATATGGTTGGCCTTTTTTTGGATCAACAACATTAGAATGAGAACAATCTTAAATATATGCAAGCTATTACTAGAAGTGATTACTTTCAGTGATTATAAACGACTGGTTATTTTGAGTGATTTTGAAGAAAAAATTGTAGTAATAACTAGTTTGGATTATATTGTTTAAAAAGTATTATATTGTTTAAAAGAGTGATTATAAAAAGTTTATTTATAATAGTTTCGTTAAAACTAAAGTTAGTAACTACTGTTCACACAATATTTTTTCTACTAAATATAGAAGCAAGATAAGTGTAAATGAAGTTTGGTTTTATTGATTTGTAAATGCTGATCGCGAATGATTCCGAAGATATTCATGTTTTAAATCCCACAGAGTCTCGGAGTCTTTAGTTTTCATTATTTATTTTTTTTACTTTCAGCCTCTATAAATGAGTGTGAAAGCTCTCTATTTATAGACATCTTGTGGCCTTGTGGGTTGAGACTGTGAGCCTATTTGAATCTTTGGGTCTAAATATTGAGATTGGATTGCATGGAATTTTTTTGAACCTAGCCATTGTACTTTCTATATGAACCTTTAGATTTAATATAGAGACTTGAATATTAATTAATGAGAAATTGTAATGAACTTGTTACTTTCACAAAATAATTACAAAGGTAATCAAATTAAAAAATATTTGAATATATGATCATAATATTGTATTATAACAAAGTAGGTCATAATACTTATTAATAGAGTAATTATTTTTGCTAATTATTTTTTGAAAGTGACTATATTTATAATTATTTTCTAAATTTGACTAGTTTCATAAGTTTATTTTGTATAATTCATACCCATATTCCTAATAAATCAATATTTTTAGTCCAATAAACTTTAGAACAATTATGCATTTGTATTTGGCCCAAAAGTGAATTAAATTCTGTCATTAATTTATACACCACGTGGAAATTTTTTATTGGCTGAAATTCTATGGTCAACAAATGCTCCTTTTGAGGTTTATGCATGAACTTGTTGGTATAAATCTCGAAAAAGATAGTTTGAAGTTGACAAACAAAAGAGTTTTGAATATCAACTATACAATACGTTAAAAATTTATTGCATATATGAATTTAGTTCATACCATTGATTTTTTTAATAAACATTTTTGTTATGTAAATTAAATCATAATTTAAAGTTTGTTTACCTTAAATTTGATTATGTTCAGTTCAACACCACGATCACGAGTTTGATCTTAGAAATCGGTATTTATAATCATTTCACCTTCACTGGCCCCCGAGGGTCGGCCAACACCTTCGCCGACCCCTAGGGGTCGGCCACGCCATCGGGGGCCGGCCTCGCCATTGCCGACCCCCCCGGAGAACGACCTCGCCATTGCGGACCCCCCGAGGGTAGGCCGAGTCCATACCGACCCCCCGAGGGTCAGCCAAGCAAGTCCGACTCCTTTGAGGGTCACTCAAGGAAGGCCTTGACCCCCCCGAGATCAGCCCTTGCAGCCTCACCCTTCTCGCATCTGGAACCGAGTAGGTCAATCCGAGTGGATTGGTCGTGGAGGTCAGGACTCTCTAAAGAGTCGACCGAGTCCAAGTAACATTTGTAGGCGCTGCACTCCTTGGCGTCGCCCGTTACTACGAGTAGGTCAATTCGACTAGATTGGTCATTGAGGTCAAGACTCTTCGAAGAGTCGTCCGAGTCCAAGTATCGTTTGGAGGCGCTAGATCCCCTAGCGTCGTCCGTTACAACGAGTAGGTCAATCTGAGTGGATTGGCCGTGGAAGTCAGGACTCTCCGAAGAGTCGACCGAGTCCAAGTAACGTATGGAGGCACTGTACCCAGTGGGGTCGCCCGTTACAACGAGTGGGTCGGCCCGATTGGGTTGGCTGAGGAGGTCAGGACTCTCCGAAGAGTCGACCATGTTCATAATCAAGACCGTTACACCTTCAAATGGTAACAGTCGGGAGTTATGCCGGTATTCATACCCAGCTTAATGATAGACGTTTCTAACGGCCGACCATTATATCGCCATAAGTGAGCTGCAACGGTTACGATATCGGCTGCTATAAAAGTCAATTCATTTCTTCCTTTCAAAGAACGGATCCTAAGCTAAGTACTCTTAAGCCATTTTAAAGTCCACTAAATTATTTTCCTGATTCCGTTTCTGACTTAGGCATCGGAGGCCCTGTGGCTCACACCACACCGCTGTGTCCTAATTTTGACTTTTTTGCTGGCCTTTTCGTCCACAGTTAAACAAATTCTTACTGTGATATCCGTTGACCATTTTTCGACATCAACAGAAATTAGTAATTTATTTTGACGGGCTCGCATCTCCCTTTATTCGAAATTATTACTACCTTCTTATCTTGTCCTCACCTTTTCTTTTAATGATGAAATTAAAAAGAAAGAAAACAATGTAGTCAACATCGCATTGGAGTAACTATTTTGTAAAGCGAAAGTTCCCCACTTTACCCTTTCTAATGTTTTCTCTCGCATTCATTCACAAAGACCAAAGCTCTAGCTCAAAGTCAACAAAATTAAAATAGTGCAACACACGCATCAGTAGGATTGTTATATCTAACCATTCCCTTAACATACAAGATTTCTTGCACGAACTAATTAATATGATAGTAGATCTTTCATCGCCCCTTCTCTTGAAACAATTCATGAACAAAATTATCGACATTCACTAATTAAAATTAATTATCGTACTTAACTTTACAACTTCCTAGTACCTCTTCGATTGTTGTCTATAGTGTTTAGTTGAGAGTGTGAATAATGGGAACATAATAAATGATAAAAGTAGGGAACATTGTTATAGGAAAATAAAATCAAAGACTCAACTTTATTAAAATAATGTTGAGGCAATTAAAATAGCATCCAAAAAACAGACATAAACCAACAAAAAATCAGAAGTATTCAACTACAAAATGTTAAACTAAGAAAGCAAGATGAAATAAATCTAATAATACTCCTATGAAGAACTAGTCGACAGTGTCTACAACTCTTAATCGTACGATGAGTGCTTCAAAGAAAATCCCTAAAACTCCATAGGGCTATGAAACATAAGCTCGGAGAAAAGGGTTTCGTAATGAAGAATTTTGGTTACAGATTTACTAACCTACACTACAAGAAAATAGCTCTTCGACGCCGAGAGAATCAGCGCCAGAGGAAAAATTTGTCGCCTTTGACAAGCAAATGCGACAGAAACAAATAGCGTCGCATTTTCCTTAGGCATATGTGACATAGTAGGTGTTCTGTCGCTTTCTCTAGGCAAAACGACGACAGAAGAAAAAATCGATCGCCTTCTCCGAAGGAAAATGCAACAGAGTGCTGACTCTGCTTTGGTCGAAAGAAAAAGTTTGAAATTGAGCAAATGCGACATATTCAGTACTATGTCGCATTTGCCTGATATTTCCCCACTCAAAACTCCGAGCTTATAAAAATGATTAGGCTTCTGCAACAGATCCGGTACTCTATCGGCGAAGCCCAACCGTTTATTTTTTTTAATGACCAAAGGCGACAGATTAGCGGTTCTATCGCCTTTGCCTGATATTTTCCCCCTAAAACAACTTTTGGGCGGAAATATGATTAGCCTTCGGCGACAGAATCGCTACTCTATCACTGAAGCCCAACTGTTTATTATTATTTTTAATGGACAAATGTGACGGAGCCTTATTACTTCGCATTTGCCCGTGATTACGGAATGCAGAACTCGCCATTTCCTCTCTATTTCTCTGTTTCTTCTTCTATTTTCTGCCAAATTCTCTGAAAACTTCCACCTTCTTCGCCGCCGCTTCCATAGAAACAGCCGTCGCTTTCTCATTTCTCAACCAACAGCTCCATCTCTTTCCAAAAGGTAAGATTATGTGTTTATTTCGTTTGAACTGCGGTTAAATTCATTTCAAATTATAGATTATGTGTTTAATTTATTAGATTATGAATGAAATTAGTTTCATTCTTAGAAATTAGGTTTTTGTTTATAATTTTTAGAATTATGCTTTAGGTTTTGTTTTTGTTTAGTTTTTAGAATTAGTTGTTTGGTTTATAGTTGTTGAAATTAGGTTTTTGTTTTAGTTTAATTTTTAGGATTAGGTTTTCGTTTATAGTTTTTGGAATTAGGCTTTAGGCTTTGTTTTAGTTTAGTTTTTAAGAATTATGTTTTTGTTTTTAGTTTTTAGAATTAGGTTTTTGTTTTTAGTTTTTAGAATTAGGTTTTAGGTTTGTGTTTAGTTTTGTTTTTAGAATTACGTTATTGTTTTTATTTCTTAAAATTAGGTTTTTGTTTTTAGAATTAGGTTTTAGTTTTTTATTTTTAGAAGACTTTAGTTTAATTTTCATTTAGTTTTAAATTTTTAGTTTCTAGTCTTACAATTACGAATAATTAGTTAATAGTTTGTCGAATTTGGTTTTTGTTTTTAGTTTTAATTTAGTTTATAGTTTTTAGATTAGGAATTAGGTATTCATTTTTTCTAAGACTATGAATTAGGTTTCGTTGTTAGTTTTAAGTTTTAAGTTTGTCAGTTTTTCAGTTTTTAGATAAATTAATGTAGCACATTCTAATAAATTTTTTACTTGAATCATATGTAGGATTATTCATTCAAACAACAAAAAGAGTGTGCTTCATTAATTTTGAAGAAAATATGAATAAACATTGGGTTAGAAATATGAACAAATTATCCTCTGAATACGTCGAAGGTGTTAAATAGTTTTTAGGATCGGCTAAGAATCACGTGAATCGTGTCGGACTACTTAGATGTCCTTGTAAGAAATGCATGAATAATTCATGACATTCTATCGAAGACGTAGAACGACATCTGTTGATTCATGGAATGTTACCATCTTATGAGCATTGGGTATATCATGATGAACTTGTGGATTTATCTAGATTAGAACGTCAAAGACGAAGAGAGTTAGAATTTAGCGGAATAAAGGATCAACGAACCAATATTTATGAGTCTGTTGATCACAACAATACTGACGCACACATAATTGAAATGTTAAATGATATCAATCGTGAGAGTATTGAAACAGAAGATGTCGTTGAAAATGTCCATACATTTGAAATTAATAATCCAAGCATTGGTGAGGAAAGCGCGCGAATGAGAAAAATGGATAATATAATGAAGGAAGCGTGCGGACAATTTTTGGTCAAGCTTATGTACTTGAAGGTCACTAACAACTGGAGTGACAAATCATTCGATGAGTTGTTGAAGTTCTTGAACAATGAATTTTCTGAAGTTAATCCATGCATAGCTAGTTCGTTTACGAAGTAAAACGCAAATTGCATGATTTAGGATTAACTTACCATGCAATTCACGCGTGCAAGTACGATTGCATACTTATAGGAATGAGTATAAGGACCTTGATCGGTGTCCGATATGTGATAAGTCTCGATATAAGGTAATAACACAGAAAAGGACAAAAATTCAGCATAAAGTGTTATGTCATTTTTCATTAATTCCAAAACTTAGACGAATGTTTTCGTCGAAACAAAACGCTTCAGATATTAGATGGCATAAAGAGAAGTGTATTGAAGAGTCTAGAGTAATAAGACATCCAGGTGATGCTGAAAGATGGAAACATTTAGATTGAGAATTTCCTAACTTCGCTTTAGATGGGATTATCTTCCGTTGGATTCAACCCTTGTGGGAATATGAGTACTTTGTATTCCGTTTGACCAGTCACAATTGTACCGTACAATCTTCTACCGTGGAAATACATGAAGGAAACTAATTTCATCATGTCTTCGCTCATTCCTGGTCCGAAATATCCTGGAAAAGAGATTGATGTTTACTTACAACAATTGAAGAATTGAAGGAATTATGGAGTAATGGTGTTCCCACGGACAACGCTTTCAAAGAAAAAGAATTCAAACTCCATAGTGCTATCTTGAGGACTATAAATGATTTTCCAGCTTATGACGATTTATCGAGATGAAGTACGAAAGGGTATCAAGCATGTCCTGTTTATGAGAAACAAACATCGAGTGTTCGAATTAGAGGGAAAATTGTTTATACCGAGCATCAACATTACCTACCAATGAATCATTCTTGGCGCAAAAGTAAACTTTTTAATGGGAATTTTGAACTTTTATGGTGTACTTACTGAAGTCTTAGAAGCTTCATTCGTGAGTGCGAGAAAAGTAATGATGTTCAGATGTGACCGGTTCAACACGGACAAAAAAAAAAAAGAAAAAGATATCAAAGTCATTTTGGGATAAGAACGATCAATACATCACAATACTAGTTTAAAAATGAGCCATTCGTCCTAGCTAACCGAGCAAAACAAATTTTCTATATTGACGATATGAAACATGGAAAAGATTGGAAAGTTATGCAACTAGTCTACAATAAAAGTTTATGGGATGTCCTTGAGATGAAAAATAATGAAGTTGGAGAAGGACTAATTGATCAACCCGAATGCAAAGTAATTGAAGGCATGAATAGAGTGGACGAGTATTTAGAAGACAATTTGATATGTCGGTTCAATGTTGAGTCAACAATGATGGAGCAATCTGTGAATGAAAGAAGATGAAAATAAATTTATTAATGACGAAGACCAGGATGATGACATCGATAGTAATGATGAAGATTAAGTGTTAATTTAATTGTTTATTTCATTCTATATATATTATTTGAATTTGACTTATGAAACACTACTTGTAATAATTGCACGTTATCATTATGCCTAATACATCGAGACATCTTACTGACTCGATTTTTGAAGAAACCGAAGGTAGTATAGAGCTTGATTGCGTACCTACTACAGTCCAAGATGTTGAGCTGAATTACACTCAAACAATGAAATCAACGCGCCACTGACCCTCTTGGTGAAATATATACATCTATAACATCATATTAAAGTATTTCAGAAAATTGGGGACATTACACAATCATTATTAATCTTTGGGGGTGAAAGAAGAATTATGAGAAAAAAAATAATGAGAATGATGAGACTGAAAATTAATTATAATTAGAATAAAAAACAGTTATAAAAAAAAAAAAAAAAAAAGGTGATATAAAGATATAAAAATGTTTTAAATACAATCATATCTTCATATTTCTGTTTTCTCTATTTCTCCTCTTCGTTCCAATTACCCGATGATAAATTTTACCGCACATTTCATTCTCAATTTTTCTCTTATTCGTGCTGTCCTTAATGGGGGGCTGCCTAACTCATTACCAAAAATTCAATTTAATTAATACATATGTATATAATTTAAAACCTTTACTAATTATATTCCATTACTAATTTTATTCCTTACTCTCTAAATTAAATATATAAATAAAGTATATTCCTCAATCTTTTTCCATCTAAATTAATAATTCACCCATTAAACTTATTATTTATAACAAATAATGGTTGCTAAAATTATTATTTAATTTATATGTTGTAATTCATTTAGGGGATGTTTAGTACGAAGTTTTAAACTAACATTTCACACATTTATTAAGTACTCTTAAAAATACTACATCCAAACGAGTTTTTGATTGCAATCTTTTTTTTAAATACTTAAAATAAATTCTCATCATAAACACTAATTTTAAATACTCTTAAAAATTACATCCAAACAAATTTTTGATTTAATCATTATCAATCGTTACTTATAATTACTTAAATAAATTCTTATTCTAAATATTTTTAAAATACAAATTTAAATATCCTCGACAAAATGTAAGTCAACTATCTAATTTGTTTTGTATTAAACAAAATTCATCCACTTGTGAGATATACAAACGAATATATGGATAAGGGAGAGAGTGAGTGAAAAGAAAAGAAACAGTGATAGGTTGACCATGATATCAATAAAAACAAAATTTGATTTGGGTCTCATTCTGTTGGTTTCTTTGTTTTGATAAGCACTATTTTGTCTGCTTATCACATGGTGATGAGCTGTCCAATTAAAAATTTATTTATTTTATTTTTATTTAATGGTCTGACAGTTCCATGTGCCTCTCAGTTGTTGGGTCTTTGTTAGTTAGGATTGGTTGCGCTAGTTTGACTTGCTACTTTCAATTTGGTACTCATTACTCACACTATTTTAATCAACACATTGCTTAACGTTTCCCTACTCTTAAAATCTCAATCTCTTTAAATATATTATCTATTTTATATTATAAATAGTTATTTTAGTGAAATCAAAATTATTTTGTGTTCTAATTTATATTTGATATGTGAGTCTTTGGTGGGTTACAAAAGAATAATTAAACAATTGTGATGAGCTTGACTTGCCATATTAGTTTGAGGATACGAGTTGAACATCACATTATATAATTTGATTATGATACACTATAAAGAGTATCTTGGAGACACTTATAAGTTAAGGAGAGAACGTAAAGGTAGTTTACATCACTTCAAGATTTAAGAATGTCCAGCCTTTTGCCTGCTTGACTTCGCCTCCACGGCACGAAGATGTGCTGACTACAAATTTGAAGAATTTAGAACCACGTTCAAAGCTATGTCTATTTATATGCTATCCCAAGGAAACGTAAAGAGGTTAGCTTTATAACCTAGATGGGAATAAAGTGTTTATGTCATCGAATGCAACATTTTTAGAAGAGAATTATGTTAGAGACCAAAATCCTTGATAGGCAATAGTGTTGAAGGAATTAACTTTCAATGATGTTACAGATTCTACAACAAGTGTTGTTGTAGAAAGGTCAACAAGAGTTGTTGACAACTAACTAGCATTGGATATTGGAAACGCATTAGCTATGATAATTGACGAATCCTTTAGATTTGATAGTCAAATCCCTCTAAGTTAGGAAAGTTGTATGCCTCGACGCAATGGGAGGATTAGAAGTAATTTGGTTCCTTATATAGGTGTCTTGTAGACACATAATTTTATCTATGGTAAAATTGATATCATCAATCTTTTAGAAAGGCAATGAAGGATATTGACAAGGAAGAATGGATTTCATGGAGTCGATGATTCCAATTTTGTCTGGTTACTTGTGGGTGAACTAAAGAATGTAAAGCCTATTGGGTGCAAGTGGATCTAGAAACCTTCAAGGCTAGAATTGTGGTCAATTGCTTGAGGTTCATAAATTGCCCACTTAATATTCAAACGTCATTCAGTCTAATCGCATACTTGGATTAATGTCAATATACTCTTGGTTATAAGATGAATACTTGGACAAGTGTGTGGGACATACAAGTGGTTCTAGTTCTAAGTTTATAACCTTTTTTTTTAGTATATAGACTAAGGCTAGGGTGCCTAAGCCTGATAATTTTGTTGGTGCGGCCAGGTTTACAGGAGTTGAAAATGACCTGATTCTGGTTATTCATGTGGAGATATGTAAGTGGGGAGATCTATGCAAAAATGAGTTTTTGCATAAGATGAGACTTGAAGTTTTATGTTCGAGCTAGTAATTTCGTTATAGACTTGTATTGAATACTTCACTTAGGATGATAGTGTGTCAATGTGATCTTAATGCTTAGTGGGTTACGAACTTCTGCTTTATGCAAGGGTCATTTGATGTGCATGGATGAGAACAGTCAAACAACATTGAGTCAATAAGTCTCTCACGGTTGAGATTGTCGTAGGAATATTTGGGAATGCAACATTAAAAGAAGGAATTCACGTCTTCCTTAATATTTAGGAAGATGTAGAGTTGTTCCCTAAAGAACTGATTCTAAGACTTGAACAAAGAGTTCCTGCCTCTCATTGGCCTGAGAGAACACTAGTTTATAGTAAGACTATAAACAACTTATTCATTAGAAGAATCAGTGGTGCTTAAGAAAGAAAGATGTAATCATAAGGGTAAATGGATTTCATGTCCCAATTGTAAATTACGAAGAAGCTCGTGAAGGATGATATGTCAGATGAATGATTATATTAGTTGAAGTTAACTTGTCCTATAGTGCAAGAGAGTTCAGGGCATATCTTTCGTAAAATAAGCATGATGTTAACGAGGAGAGATTGAATCCCAAGTCATTGTAGCTTGCAATCTATAGGTCCGCCAATCTCCAAACTAGCTCATAACGGCTAGTATACTGTTTCATTAGAGATGAATTTAAGAAGTTCAAATTCAAGGATTAAATATGTGGGACATAAGTGATTTCGTATTTATTGAATAAATATTAACAAGGAAAAAAAAATGAATTTATTGGATAAATTAATTATAAATAACTATGGGATAATTATTGAGTTCTTACATATTGGGTTAATAATTATTAGAGAATTATTAAGTTTGAGAATTATAAATTAATATGTTAGACATATTAATTGGATTAATAATTGAATAGAGAATATTAATTAGTATGTTGGACATATTAATTAAATTAATAATTATTGGATAATTATTAGAGTATAGAATTAATATATTTGATATATTAATTATAGGGATTTATTTATTTAATAATATATTGGATATATTATATAATTGACATTTATTGGATAAATATCAATTAAAAATAAATAAAACAATATGTGAGATATATTGGCTAAATTCAAAATTTTTGTCCAATAAATTAGGGAAAGAAAAATCAATTCCTCTAAGGGAGGGATAAAATTTGAATTCCCTATTTTAAATTGGGATGGAACACTTTGATTTTTTTTCAATATCTTTTAATATTAGATATCAAAGATATCATATTTTTCTATTTTAAATATTCACTCTCTATTATAAATAGAAGTTCTTTGAGGTCTTCATTCTCATCTCACTCAGTTTACGTAACCTAACTCTCAAATTTAGAACCCTTATTAGAACTGAGTACTCTTTTTCCTCTTGAGTCAAAATTCTTCCCAACTTCTTTTCTCTAAGGAGCTTTTCACCAGACATTCAGTGCAGCGTTGCAGACATAGTCTGCAAGATTGAAGGAGATCAATCAAGAAGGTCCAAGGAATTGATCGAGATCGGCCTACTCATCATAAAAACCCGCCAAAATTGATCAGAGGCGTCAGTTAAGATGAGTTTTTAAATTATTCCATAACAGTTAACCACTTAGGGTTCCATGCAGATTAATAATTAATTTGATTAATTATTAAACAAATTTTTTGTATTTACCTACACGCTTTTACCGCGTTTATTGCATGCTCCTACTCCACAGTTCTGAACAAATATCAGTCAGATCTAAAATTAGATCAATGAATTATGGTTAAGATCATTCTCAAGTATCTTAGAAGAACAAGAAATTATATGCTTGTGTATAGTCTTAAAGATTTGATCCTTATTGGGTACACAAACTTTGATTTCCAAACTGATAAGGACTTTAAGAAGTTCACATCAGGAACAGTGTTCAATCTCGACGACATAGTTGTAGTTTAGAGAAGCATTAAGCAAGGATGCATCACAGACTCATATGAAAGTAGAGTACGTGGCTGCTTGTGAAGCAGCAAAAGAGGCAGTATAGTTTAGAATTTTCCTAGCCAATTTAGAAGTTGTACCGAGTATGGATAAGCTCATGTTATATTGTTACAACAGCGGGGTTGTGGCTAACTCTAGGGAACGTAGAAACCATAAAAGAAAGAAGCATACAAAGAGGAAATATCACCTCATTAGAGAGATAGTACATAGAGGCAAAGTGATTGTCACTAAGATTAATACGATTGACAATGTTGCTGATCCTTTTACAAAGACTTTCTTGACTAAAATGTTCGAGGGTCACTTTAAGAGTTTGCGTCTACAAGAGGCATCTTTCACGATCTAGAGTAAGTGTGAGACTTGGTGTTTTTGGCTAAACATGAAATAGTCGTACTAGGGCTTTAGTGCACGTGGTAGATTGATAAAAGTTGTGTCCTAAAGGTCTTGTAATCTATAAATAAAGAACAAATCATTTAAAGTTAGACATTCAATGTTATATTTCAATTATGAATAAATACTATTGGTTTCATTAATTACGCATTTAATATTCAAATGACATTCAGCTTTATTGCATTAATGAGATTAATGGCGATATGTTCTTGATTATTTAGACAAACACTTGGATAAATATGTAGGACATACAAGTGGATCTAATTCTAAGTTAAAAACCTAAAGCATCTACAATATATGAAATAAGGCAAGGGCCCCTAAGCGTTAGTGACACTATTGGTACAACCCACTTTGCAAGAGTTACAAATGGTCTAATCTTGGTTGTTCAATTAAAGACATGTCAGTAGAAATACTTATGCAGAATGAAGTTTTTTCTAAGGCAGAACCAATATTTTTACCAACGAGCTAGTAAATTCGTTATAGACTCGCATCAAAAATTTCATTAAGAATGATCGTATGTCGATGTGAACTAAATCATAAGTGGGTTGTGAACACCTATTATTATGAAATCATCATTTGATGTGCATGCGTGAGACCAACCAAAAAGTGTTGGGTCAATAAGCCTCCCGCATTGTTGATTGGCATAGTGAGTGTCTGAAAATGCAATGTAACAAAAATAAATTCACGCCTTTCTAGATATTGAGGAAGATATAGAGTTATTCTCTTAAGAGCTGATTTAAGGGCTGGTGCATAGAGATCATGCCTCTCATTAGTTTGAGAGGACATTGGTTAATATTTGGACTATAAACACTTATTTATTAGTAGAATCAATGGCGCATAAAGAGAAAAATATAACCACAAGGTTAAAATATACCTTGTATCTCAACTGTAGATTACGAACAAGCTTGCGAAAGATCAAATTGTAGATGACTGACTATATCTATTGACATAACTTGTGTTATAGTGCGAAATAGTTCAGCACATGACTTAAGTCAAATAAGCTTGATGATAACAAATAAGGATTGGATCTAGGTTGTTGAAGCTTTCAACTTATAGGTCCACCGGTCCTCAGGCTAGTTCATACTTATTGGTACAATGTGTTTATTAGAAAGTGGATTTGAAGAGTTCAAATTCAAAGATTAATTATGTGGGACATAATTAATAGAAGCTTTAAATTTAATAGTTAAACTTTATTAATTAATATTTTGGATATATTAAATTAATATTTATGGGATAAATATTAATGATGTTAAATTGATTTTTTGGATTAATTAATTATTAGATAATTATTAAAGAGATTCTAGTAATTAATATGTTTGACATATTAACTGATTTAATTATTATTGGATCATTATTAAATGGATCATATTAATTAATATGATGAACATATTAATTCGATTAATAATTATTGGATAATTATTAAAGTAGAGAATTAATATATTTGATATATTAATTTGAGGAATTATTTATTTAATATATACTGAATATATTATATGATTGAGATTTATTGGATAAATATCAATTAAAATTAAATAAATGAAATATATGGATACATTGGACAATTTGAAAATCTCTTCCACTTAAAGAGGGATGAAATTTTCGATCCCCTTGTAAAAGATATGAAATTTGAAATCCTAATTTAAATAAGAAAAGGAAAATCTTTGATTTCATCCGAATATCTTTTAATATTGAATATTGAAAGATATTATATTTTTCTAATTTAAATATTCATTCCTCTACTATAAATAGGGAGTATGGGAAGTGTTTAATCTCATCTCACACAGTTTCAGGGTAACTAATCTCTTAGAGAGAAACTTCTCTAAAAATTGAGATCTCTTTTTTTTCTCCCTAATCAGATCTGCAAAAAAAGTTCCAATCTCCCTTCTTTAAAAGGTTTAGCATCAAGCATTTCAGTCAATGTAAGTAATGGTTAACAACATTATGTCAATCATCTAAGATTAAACATGCAGATTAATTGAATTGATCTAAAAATAATTAAATGGCTTAATTATTTTTGTGAAAATTTTATATTTTTCACACACTTCTGCCTCGTTAAATGAACTCTTCTACCCCCTATTCCTAAAACTTTTGTAACGACCCGGTCCATAACCGTTAGGTTATAGCAGGGGAGTTACCAATGCATGCAAATTTCAATAAAAATTTCGGTAGAGTTTCCCCTACAATATGGGAAACCTATACCTGCAAAACCTGTAAAACAGAACCTGGACATTTCAAAATGCTTTAAAACGACCCTGCAAGTTCCAAACAAAATAGTTATCCTAGGCAGTCATCAAATAAGAAGAACTCGAGATCTCCATTTTAAAACTAAAACAGTTCAACTAAGCTATTACAACAGCTCGTGTAGAAGGAATTACAACTCGACTACGAGTAAACAACTATAACTAAAACAAAACGGACTCATTTCCCCCTGGTCTATCCTCAGCTGTCGGTCATCCATCCTGGTGTGTACCTGCAACAATGGTTTTGAATCCATAGCCAGCATAAAACGAAGGGGTGAGTCTGTGAAAACTCAGTAAGAAACCCCGCACAGGGTGCATGCAACATACAGAACAAGACAAACGTCAATCAGAAGTGTAAGAATAACATGCACTAACAAACGAGAAAGCGTCCCGACTCTCGGGTGTTTGTGCCACGCGTTCCAAAACTCGTGGCGATACTCGAGGAGTCTCACCAGCTGATACCGTGAAACTCCAAAGTCACAACCTGACCCCTCAGGGTACAACAAGAAGCCTGGACGCAAGGGCTATCCACTAGAGTGGCCCAGACTATCCTGAGTCCCTCCGACACGGTGGGGTCAATCCGAACACGTCAGACACCACGCACGGTGCCGAGCCGTGAGCGATCCAACCTGCTAGCGCGACGCTCACTTATACTTTAGCAATTTCGGTGCTCACTGCCTAGCAAGTTGCTAGCTCCAACTCATGCGATAAGGGATCTCCGTCCAATGACTAATTCCCTTATCACTCCCTATGCATCCAAGATCACCCGGTTATGCTACCCTTAAGGACAACTAGGTCCCCGACCGATGCCATAAGACCCAAAAGACATCACACGACCATGTCGCGTAAGGCGGAGCACCTTGATACGTGGGTACAAGCTATGGAGTCGCTCGGGCGTCTCCTAGGGTATCTCCAGTGCGAGTGAGGCGAACAAGAACCGATCAAATTCCCCCACAAAACTAAGCCAGCCAGCAGCTCTTCCAGCTGTAGGTGCAAGTATCTGTCCAAACGTTAGCAGATACACTAGCCGAAGCCAGGATCACACTTATGCTTGACAGTTTGCAACTCGTACATGCTGCGGTGCTCGCAACTGTGCTATAGTTAGGTGTAAATCCAATAGTATCTCGAGGAGCTCCTAGGTA
>JBBMEG010013397.1:0-30362 GCA_037832605.1 Cyclanthera cordifolia
ATATATATATATATCTATTTTGCAAATCATTCTGGAGAGACAATGTCTCTTATAATGTTGATTTTGATTAGTAGTCTCGATATATATCATTTCTGGAATTTAAAAAATTAGCATAAATTTTTTCGTAATCTTAGAGTTTCGAAATTTCAATTAATTTAACTAAGGTTGAAGTTATATCATGCTTGTTGAGTTTAGAGATGATTTAATTTGGTAGTTTGCTGAAATTTTCAAGGCGTTGTTTCTTATTTGCCATGAAATAGACAAACCACCACTTATATTTTTTTTATTCAAGTTTTGATACTTTTAATTCAAAATGGCGAGGAAGCATACGGGGTGTCGCGACACATGTCGCGACACACAAAAGACAAGGGCTAGGGGCCAACGAAATAAGGAAAGCCTACACTAGAAAGCATGATGACGAAGGGTTGCAAAGGCATGCGGCCATGGGCAGCAGGCCTTGGACAAGCATACTGAGGTGTCAAGGCATACAGCCATGGACGGCCATGGGGAACACGCCTTGGACAAGCATGACCTTGGCATCCTCCCCCCACTTAATTGGTTGACGTCTCCGTCAACCGACTATTCTCAAAAGAAGGAATCTGGGTAACGACCAACATCAAGTTTTCGACTCACTCCCAACTTATCTCAGCGTCTGAGAGTCCTTTCCATTTCACAAGGAACTCCTAGATGTTGCATCTTCAATGACCAACTCGGCTAGTTCTTTCAGCTAGGACCTCTTCCACTTGATTCTTCGTGGTATCCTTCATGATTACTTGAGGTATTGACATTTTGTTGCGACCATTGTCATCTGGGTTTGGATGGTATGAATTCAAGTTGCTGGCATGGATCACTGGGTGAATCTTCATCCATGAAGGCAGGCTGACTCCATAAGAGGTTTGCCTGACTTTTTCTTTCACCTCAATGGGTCCCTCATACTTTTCCTGACGTGGATCACGAGGCGTTGGTCTCGATTGCCTGGGAAGCGAATTTGTTCTAATCTTAACATTATGAGGACATGGTCTCCTATTTGGAAATCCAAGGGGCGACGCCGCTTGTCTACCCATTTCTTCATGCGTTTGGACGTTTCCTCCAAATAAGCTCGTGCGACTTTTGCGGATTGCTTCCATTCCTTCGTAAAGTTGTAGGCCTAGGGGCTCTTCCCCGCATACGGGTGGTCAATAGTATGGGGCATCAGAGGTTGTCTTCCACAAACTACCTCGAAAGAGGTTTTGCCTGTTGATTAGCTCTTCTGGCAGTTGAAGCTTAATTGAGCTACATCCAACATATCGACCCAATTTTTCTATCTCAAATCGATAAAGTGGCGCATATATTCTTCGAGCATACTATTAAACCGCTCAGTTTGACCATCCATCTGCTATTGATAGCTAGAGGAGATATTTAGATTTGAGCCCAAGAGCCGAAACAACTTTGTCCATAACGATTCAGTAAAGCGGTCATCTCAACAGAGGATGTTCTCAGTCACTTACAATGCTCTCAGGGACTCCACACACCTTAACAACATTTTTGAAAAATAGCTAAGCTGCCATCTCAGTAGAGCATGTTCTAGGAGTGAGGACGAAGGTCGCATATTTAGAAAGATCGGTCAATGATCACCAGAATGGCCTCTTGCTCTTCTACCTTCTAGAGATGGGTAATGAAGTCAAGGGAGACGCTCTCCCAAGGTCTTGTAGGCACTAACAGGGGTTTTAGCAACTCTGCTATTTTTGATATTTCGACTTTGTCTTGTTGACAGACGAGACAAGTCTTTATAAATTACATAATGTCGTCGCAGAGGTTCGGCCAGTAATACCCCCGCTTCAATAACGCATACATCCTTTTCCAACCTGCGTGTCTCGCCCATAAGGTGTTGCGACATTCTTCTAGTAACACCTTTATGAGGTTTCCAGATCGGGGCACATACAATCTGTTCCATTTGATAAAGAGGAAGTCGTTTTCAACCCAAAACTGACTAGTCTTCCCTTGTTTTGCTAACTGAATGATGCTTTGAGCTGCCGGGTCGTTATACAGGAGTTCTCGTATCCTTTCCCATATAGAACCATTAAGCCTACTAGCTTGTAGCTGAGTTAACATGCACAGGGCCGCATGTTCTTCTTCCGACTTAGGGTGTTGGTTGCTTGATTTGCCCTACCAGGTTTATATTCAAATTGGAAATCAAATTCTGCTAGGTATTCCTGCCATTGAGCTTGCTTCGATGATAACCTGGGCTGGTTGAAGAAGTGGCAGTGGCAGATGGAACTATTATCGATCCAGACGATGAACTTGGCCCTATGAGATACTGTCTCTACGCTCTTAGGCAGTGAACCACGACTAACATTTCTTTCTCGGAGGCAACGTACCTCTTTTCTCAATCCTTCTGTTTCCTGCTCTCATATGCGTTGGGACCATTTTGAAGAAGGACGCCAACCAAAGCTAAATCGGAGGCGTCAGTTTCGACCTCAAAGGGTTTGGTAACATCAGCAATTGTGAGAACTGGCCCTTTCATCATGGCTTTCTTCAAGTCTTCGAAAGTTATTTGGCAATCTAGCCACTTAAGCCCTTTCTTTAAGAGATCGGTCAAGGGTCTAGTCCGCCTTGAGAATCCTTCAACATATTTCCTATAGTAAATGGCTAATCCAAGGAAGGAGCGTAGTTTTGTGACAGCGGTCGGTATCTTCTAGTCCCGAATGGCCTTGACCTTTCATCCTCCATACCTATCTTCCCACATTCGATCATATGTCCTAAAAATTTTATACGTTCCTAGGCAAACGAGCATTTTTCTCTCTTAACATACAACTGATTTATCTTCATCTTCTTGAAGACCAGTTGGAGATGTATCTGGTGTTCCTCCATGGTTGAGCTATAGACCATAATTTCGTCGAGGTAAACTACGAACTTGTCAAGATATTAATGGAACACTTGATTCATTAAAGTGAAAAAAGTAGTTGGGGCATTGGTGAGACCAAAAGGCATTACCAGGAACTCGAATGCCCCATATCTGGTCACACATGTCGTTCTTGATTCCTCCCCTTCTGCAATGCAGACTTGGTAATAACCAGATCACAAGTCTAGTTTAGAAAAGTATTTTGCACTAAGGAGGCGATCAAATAAGTCAGTTATTATCGGGAATTGGTATTTATTACGGACAGTAATCTTGTTTAGGGCTCGATAGTCGATACATAGGCGGAGGCTACCATCTTTTTTCTCCTGGAATAGGATTGAAACTCCAAAAGGGGCTTTTGTGGGCCGAATGAATCTGGCGCTTAAGAGGTCATCCAGTTGCTCACAAACCTCGGCTAATTCAGGAGGAGCCATCCTATAGGTGCTTTTGGCAGGGGGTTTGGTCCTCGGTAATAAATCGATCTCATGATCAATCCCTCTACGGGGAGGTAGAGCCTTCAGCAACGCATCGGGCATGACATCGCGATATCTTTCTAGAAAACGTTGAATTCCTACAAGGATCATTTCATTAGCGACAACGTTTTCCACCATTAGGATAACCATAAACGTTGGTTCGTTATGAGCGAGCCCTCTTTTCAGTTGAAGGGCCAATGTCATCTTTGCGCCGTTTGGTTGTTTGATAGAGGCTTGGATAACATTTGGACTTGGGGTCGTGATGACTAAGCATTTGGCAAGAGGCATTAGGATGGCTTTGTATTCCAGAAGGAACTCCATCCCTAGGATAACGTCAAAGTCATCCATCTTGACGATCACAAAGTCCACATGTCCTTCCCAATCCCCGATCTTTAATGCAGCTCTTCTAGCCACACCCACGATGGGTAAAAACGACCGAATTGACAACTTTCATTCTCCCCGTGTCTCGGTCCCATGATAGGTTTAATCGACGAGTCTCGCTTTCAGTCTAAAATTATGGGTGGCTCCGGAATCAACCATGGTACTCTTGGTCGACCTTCGATTGACCCATGTGTCAACTTACATGAGCCCACGTTCTAAGGGCTCTTCAGATTGGCCATTTATTTTGTAGGGCAGATAAAAACTTAAGGGCTCCTATACAAGAGTTTTCGTTTTCTTCTTTTTGAGGAGTACTTGATTCCGCAGGTTCTGTGGTTATCTTAGCATCAGTGTCAAATGTGGCTTGGAAAGCTTGGAGGGCCACTTTCTTCCGACACTCGAATGTCCGATGTGTTCCCTTGCATATGAGACAACCTAGGGGTCAATATGGCCCTCGCCCTTGGATCCCCTCCATTTGGTCTATCTCCGTCGCCGCCTTTAGGCGAAATGGAGCGGGTTGTGCTTTTAGTGTTGTTTGGGGGGCTGAGATTCTTTCTTGTAGCTTAAGGTGAGTCAACATTCAAATCGTATAGACGTTCTACCACCGCATCGGTTCCAAGGTCTTAAAGTGTTTGTTCGTATAGCTTCAATTTTGCCCATGACTTTAATCATTCGTCAAAACAGAAAACTTTCTCTTTCTTGGACATATCGCGTATGTCCAACATTAATGTTGAGAACTGTTTGACATAGTCTCGAATACTGCCGATTTGTTTCAGCTCTTTTAGCTCGCGCCTCTCTAGGATTTCAACATTTTTGGAGAAAAATTGTGATCGAAGCTCTTGCTTCAATTGTTCCCATGACTCAATGGTACACCTACCTTGTTCGATGTACATGAATCTAGATCTCTACTAAAGTTTTGCATCATCAGCTAGATGCATGGTTGCCAGGGTAATTTTAGACTTCTCGGACGACGTGTTAGTGACTCGAAAGTATTGTTCCAAATCGAATATGAAATATCTAGAGCCTTGGCATCCCGAACACCGTAGAAGGGTTTTGGCTCCGGGAATTTTACCTTGTTCAGCTGAACTATGCCCCTGTTTGGTCCATGATTCCCCACCGCTTTCATGGTGAGGTTCAACTGACTGTTTAGATCTTTGAGGAGGTCAAACGTGACCTTAACATCCTCTGAAAGGTCAATGTTCATTTAAATTATCATCTTCTGAGAGCTGTCTAGGACATCGACACGCTCCTCCATGTACGCAATAGAGCGCGTCGAACTATCCCTTCGCTCGAAAGCGGTTGGACGAGAAACTTTCTCTTCTAGGGACTCGACCCTCAACATCAATTCCTGGACCAGCATTCTGTCCACATGGCCAGCTACCACGTCAATCTGACTCGTCTTGGCCTTAATCTAACTCAATTGAGATTCCAAGAATCAAACGTTGTCTAGGACTTCTACCAAGTAGAGTAATTGCTCTTCTATCTCGATTAGCTGGTCGGATTGCGGCTTATCGAGTTGCTTGTTAGCAGACATAATTGACCAAGCAACTTTCTTAGAACCATTTCGGCTCTGATACCAACTATCACGGTCGTACTTCGCTAAGCGGTGAAGAGAGCATGTCGTGCCCGTTCTAGCACACGAACGTGCTTCATGGGACAATTTCAGAAAGTCGGTGGCATGAATGGGCTCTCTCGGGAACCTTCATCGAAGGTCTGAGAAAAAACATTTTGAAAAAAGGATTTTAGAAAACATTTTGAAAGGTTACATGCCTTGAGCAGTTTATAGGAATTTAGACAAAGCTTTCAATATATTACTTGGTGAGAGTTCACTACCTCCTATAGTATATTTTAGGCCATTTTTTATGTGACAGGCTTGAACATCAAAATGGCGAGGAAGCATACGGGTGTCGCGACACATGTCGAGACATACAAAAGACAAAGGTCAAGGGCCAGCGAAAAAAGGAAAGCCTACACTAGAAAGCATGATGACAAGGGGTTACAAAGGCATGCGGTCATGGGCAACAGTCCTTGGACAAGCATATATGAGGTGTCAAGGCATACGCCCGTGAGCAACACGCCCTGGACAAGCGTGGACAAGCATGGCCGTGACAAACATGTAGTTAGGATGTTAGAGGTTTTCATGTGTGCATGTTAATTACTGTTTAGTAGTATGAGATGTCAAACACATAATTAGAATGTTATATGTTTGCCTGTGTGCATGTTCATTACTGTTTAGTGGTATGGGACACCAAACAAGTAATTCAGATGTACATTTTGGTTGTCTGTCATGAAAGACCACTTAATGGTATCGGACGCCAAGTAACTTTCCAGGAGAGATGTTTGGTCACGAGTCATTCTTAAATAGTTCAGTTAGTGTGTCATCATCTAGAGGTAGGAGAGGACGGGATGGACCATTCCCCGTCATCATTGGATGATGGAATGTATTTGCTCCGTCCAATAGCCAGAAATGTGATGTCACATGCCACCCCTTGCATAGCCTAGTTTCAGGCCTGCTAAAGCGGGGTTCTAATCATAGTGTAATCTGTTATAGGAGGACTTTTAGCTTCAGGTGATGGGTGCTGATGGGGTGTCATAACAATTGTCGAGGGCCGATGGCAGCTGTGTTCAAAGTACACCTTTCTCGAGTCTAAGTTTAGGCATGTGTGGACCTGGACGAGGGAAGTATGTGCAGGCCTACACACTGTCGAGTTTAAAGTAGCATGCGGTGTATATGCGTACATACTCTGGGCACTAGGCGGAAGGCTCCCTGGGACAGAGACGTTAGTACACAATTTGATGTTGAGTCTAGAGCCTATTTGGGTTGTGCACTCGGGGCCTCATAAGGGAAGCATAAGCGTGCTTTTTGATCCATGAACGTGTTTTGTGTGCAACAATATTTGGGTGAGTGCACTAGGGGCCTCACAAGGGAGACATGAGCGTGTTCTCAGGTTATGTAACGTATGTCATGACCCAGTTAGTGCTCCGTTGTGTTCGGGATTGGTTGAGCATGTGTTTACTTGTTGGTGTAGTTGGACTGTGTATATTGTATCCCGGTTAGGGATTCTTACAGGGTATTTTATACTCACTTTTAATATGATTTTCATCAGGTAAGCATGAACACTATCAAGATGGCTAGCTAGAGAGGAGCTGGCAGGATCATAAGAGATACCGCTGCATAGTCGTTATTTTTATGAGTTATTTCTTTCGTGCATGTTACTTGAATTTATAGAGTAGTCGTTTGAATAAGATTTAAATCAATTGCAATTTTAAAACCAATTTGCAAAGCCACCACCAACGTTGTGTAATCTTCAGAATTTGAAGAACTAATTTAAAAATTGTGAATCCAAATTGAAATTTAATATTCACCACCTAAATTTTCCTTGAATTTGAATTTACACATACCCCAAAAACTAAATATCCAAAGATGCTAAAATATAATTTAAATTTTACATTAAAATCAATTCACGACTTTAATTACAAACGACTGAGAAGAAGCATTCAAATTGATTGCAAAAGTTTAATTGCAAACTCAAAACGACCAATCACAAAACATTTGTCACTAGACTAAAATAGTTGTTAACAATCATAAAATTAGGTTAACATACTGTTGATTTTTATAACGTGTTTAAAATTGAATTTTTGAACCCACCTATATAATGGGAAATAGAATGTGTAGATATTTTGAATAAAAAGAAAACTCTATTTTTCTTATTCTTCCATCTTAATAATACAAAAGAATCTATATTGTTTCAATAAAGAAATAGAACAAGAAAAATATAATCTAGAGAAGATTTATCCTAAATATGGAAAAAATAACGATAATATCAAATTAAAATAAAATGAATAAAATAATTCTACACTCCCCCTCAAGCTGGATTGTAAATAATGTACAAGCTAAGCTTGGAGTTGAATTCTTCAAAGGTAGTTCTTGATAGAGCCTTGGTGAGTATATCAACAGTTTGATAACGAGATGAAACATAGTTTAACTCCATAGTATTGTTGTTGATCTTCTCAAATATGAAGTGTCTATCTATTTTGATGTGTTTCTTTCTGTAATGCTGAACAAGATTCTTAGCAATGCTTATGGCAGATTGACTGTCACAAAACATTTTCATTGATTTTTTAGTCTCAACTTTCAGTTTTATTAAGAGTTTTTGAATCCATATACCTTCACAAATTCTCAAGGCAAGAGCTCTATATTCAGCTTCAACACTACTTCTTGATACAAGAGTTTGTTTCTTACTTCTCCACGTAACTAAATTGCCCCAAACATACGAACAATAACCATGGTAGATTTTTAGCCAGTCAACTCCCCTGCCCAGCTTGTGATTAGGAGTTGTGCGATGTGTTTAATATAGGAAGTAATGGTTGTGGTTCATAATTGTTAGTCAGCTTTGTGATTGATAGGAACGTGATGGCACCTAAAGTAGTTATGGTCGTAAGGTTTTGCATGGAGATTTGTACTATATATATATATTTATATTGTTGTCGTGCTACACTAGTATTATTATGTTGCATTTATCTCGTGTAGGGGTGAGAAGGATACATTAATAATGTGTTTATTCTTGAATATGTGAGTTGATCGCTTGGGCTCATTGTGAGACCTAAATGTGCAAGGTGTGATATGTTCTCTGCTTTTTTAACTATTGCATGTAGTAGGTTTTAACCATGTCTTTAAATGTGCAAGGTTGAGCCTAAAGTTTTCACGTGGTCATCCACCAAGCAGCACCTTGAGGAGGCTCTTCTGTGTGACTATGACAGTTCTAATTTATATTAGAGTATGGTTTGCTTGTGTATAGGGTATGGAACAGAATAGGAAAATATTAGTTTGTTATGGAGTAGTGTAGATCAACTAAATAGGTTTTGGAACGTTGATAAGAAAGGCGAACTATGTTTTTCTGACTAGTAAATGTAGGATGTGCTGAATATTGACTTTAACTTGTATAACTAGGCAAGAATTAGGAACGGGAACGAATGTATTGTGTGATGAGCAGATGTTATGTTTGCATAAAGGGGCTAATTAAGCTAACACCCCTTCAAGTTGGGAGGGTCAGTGCAGAAGGGAGAACGAAGAGGTAAGGCAAGTGTATGCATAATGAGCATGAGAAACCTAGGCAGATAACTGATGACAAGCCAAAGGTGAAGGAGGGAGAAAGAGAGTGGGAACACCAAGAATTTCCATGAGCAATGGGGTAAGGTAATTAAAAATCCCAATATCTACAATGGAAAGTGGTGCGAAATAGGGATCGAATTAGGAAAGTTTTTGTAGCGAGTGAGCCAGAGTTAAGATGCCCACTCGTTGGTGGACTCAAAGTCTCAAACTATCCAAACCTCTCGCACTTGGAGCACACTTTCAAGGTTCACCCATAGCATCATGATTAATACTTTCCATTTTTAACCCAAAGTAGCCAAGAGAACAAAACTGGATCTACTTTCAACACCCTAACAACTTCGGCTACTAGGGTCTTGAACAACCCAGATTATGTGGACATGGATACGTATAATGAAGAAGAAAACAGGAACAACGTCGTTTAACCATCAAAATCTTGTGAATTTCTAATTATACTTAAACGTTGTCGTTTTATGTAACCTCTTGTTCTTTACCGTTAGATTTTGGTTTCGTCGTGTAGCGTCTTTTGTTGTGTACGTTTTTCCTACAATATTTGCGTGACACTTGTACTATAAATATTGTTTGCCCTATTCAATGAAGGATACACTTCATCATTTTCGTCTTTGTCTAAATCTGAAATACAATCTCGATTATTAACTTGGTATCAAAGCTCGTTAGGCTAATCGCCATGGCCGATGAAGTGAATAGCTCACTAAACGTTGGGTCGACGTCGAATGTGACCCTTGCTACTGCTGCGAGTCGAATAGTCTCATCGTTCGAACATCCCCCGTCGACAGTACTTCCGATCAAGCTCGACGAGAAAAATTACCTTATCTGGCGTGGAGTTGTCCTTGCAATACTGAAAGAATAGAACGTAGATGGCTTCGTGTTGGGCAATCGAACTCAACCATCAAAATTTATTGATGAATCGATGACGATTCCTAATCCTCTGTATGAGGAATAGATCACTGTTGACCAAGCTTTGTGTGGCTGGTTATTCGGATCAATGGCACCAGTTGTGGCTGCGGACATTGTAAGCTTCTCGACATCAAGAGAAGTGTGGAAAGCTCTAGAACAGATGTATGGAGCAACGAGTAAGGCAAGGATTAATCAAATGAGGGGAACACTTCAAAATACCAAGAAGGGGTCGAAGAAAATGACAGAGTATTTGGCCCTGTTGAAACAAACAACGGAGAGTCTCAAATTGGCTCGAGCAGTTGTATCTTCATTTAATCTAACCCTGTATGTGCTGGGAGGCCTGCGTGGTGAGTTTATTCCTATTATATGCACCACCGAAGGAAATGAGAGCATCGAATGGCATGAATTACACGCGTTATTAGTTACATTTGAAGGGACGGTCCAAAGGTATCAGTCAGTGAATGAGAATAGTGCAGAGTTTGTGGCGAATTACACACAGAATCGTCTTGGTGGCCTGTCCAATGGAGGACACAGTTATCAAAACAACTCGAGTGGAGGAAGAGGAAATGGACAGGGAGGAAGACATGGCAGAGAAGGAGAAAGAAACTCTGTCAACAGCAGTTCGTCAAGCCCTGGTCCAAAATCAACTTGCCATATATGCAACAAATATGGTCATCCGTCGTATGCGTGCTATATGAGGTATGATGAATCTTATAACTATCCTCTTGGCCTCTCTGCGAATCGATCAAGAAACGGAGTGGCTGCATACTCTGCAACACCAGAAATTCTGGCTGATCCACAGTGGTTGGCTGACAGTGATGCCTCTAGTCATGTTCTCCTGATACTTCTGCACTGAGTCAATACACAGAATATAATGGTAAGAAAATGTTGGCTGTTGGTAACGAAAACAAACTACAAATTAAGAATGTATGTAGTACTGATGTTGGTGGCTCATCGGGTAAGCTTATTAAGTTGAACTCGGTTCTTCATGTTCCTGAAATTAAGCATCGATTGTTAAGCATTTCGAAATTAACCTCAGATAATGATTGCTATGTGGAATTTCATTCTACATATTGTGTTGTGAAGGATCAAATGTCCGGGTAAGTGGTGCTGGAAGGAACACTTAGAGATGGATTATATCAGCTTCAAATCTCACCCAAAGCTTCAGATCAGAAACCTTTGTCCATGTCGTCTCCGTCCTGTTTTAACTCTTTTTCTGCTACGAATAATCAAGGCCATTGTAAGACCTCCAAATCAGTGTGGCACCAGCGTTTAGGTCATGCTTCTGATTTAGTTCTTAAAATTTCTCTAAAGTCATGTAATACGTATTATTCGAGAATGAAAATAAGGGTTTCTATGGTTCTTGTCAGCTTGGCAAATTGCATCGCCTACCCTTCCCAAACTCTACATTTCATGCATCTGCTATCTTAGATCTAGTACACTGTGACTTATGGGGGCCCTCTCCTGTATTGTCCACAACAGGATATCGCTTTTATATATGTTTTATCGACAGCTATAGCCGCATTACTCATATATACCCTCTAAGAGGAAAGTCAGAATCTTTGGCTACATTTCTCTATTATAAAAACTTTGTTGAGAATCAGTTTAATACTAGGATCAAAGCAGTCCAAGTAGATAATGTTGGTGAGTTTTGTCCCTTTATCGATGTGTTCAAACAACATGGCATAACACTTCAACAAACCTGCCCACATACAAGCCAATAAAACGGCGTAGTTAAGCGAAAACATCGCCATATAACAGAAATGGGACTCACCCTCCTGGCCCAAGCTTCCCTGCCTCTTATGTACTGGTGGGATGCCTTTGTCTCAGCTGTATATATCATAAATAAGTTACCTACTCGTGTACTTAGCAATGTCTCACCCTTCGAATTCATATTTAAACGAACGCCTGAATACTCTTTCTTTCGTGTGTTTAGATGTGCCTGTCATATCAAACAAATAAGTTTGATCATCACAGTACGAAGTGTGTATTTCTTGGCTATTCTTAAAATCAAAAGGGCTATCGTTGTCTTAGTTCATCTGTTCGGTTGTATGTGTCTCGTAATGTCGCTTTTAATGAACACGAATTCCCATTCCAGAGCATATTTTCAAGTTCATTGTCTATGTCTTCAAACAATAGTTCGTTACCATCAGTATATGCTCCGTTTCCATCTATCGATCAAGCACAGTCCATCTCTAGTGTTCCATCCACGTCCACTACTTTGCCTGCAACCTCAACATCACCATTATCGTAATGTGATCATATTACAGACCACTAAATACCAGCTACATCACTGTCAGAGGCTCTTCTAGAGCCAATACTGAGCTCACCTGTTCCTCCTGATCTTCCTCTGATTTCTTGGCATCCAAAGCAAACTCGAGCCAAGTCTGGAATTATAAAACCAAGAAGATGGGCTAATGTCACCTTACCAATTGATTCAGTCCCTACAGATGTTGAACCAAGAAGCGCTAAAGTTGCTCTGGCCTCTGCCGATTGGATGTTGGCTATCCACTCTGAGATGAATGCTCTATGTCGAAATAACACCTGGACACTTGTTCCCATGCCTCCTAATGTAAATGTAGTTGGTTGCAGGTGGATTTTCAAAGTTAAACAAAATGCTGATGGATCGTATCAAAGGAGTATAGCGAGACTGGTGGCAAAAAGATTTCATCAACTTCTTGGAGTCGATTTTCATGAAACATTTAGCCCAGTGGTAAAAAGTTTGACAATTCGGATTGTCTTGAGTCTTGCCACTGCCAATGACTAGGTGATTCGCCAACTCGATATTAACAATGCATTTCTCAATGGGGTTCTAACAGAGGATGTGTTTATGCAACAACCAGAGGGGTTTGTTCATGCTAATTTTCCTAATTATGTCTGCAAGCTACGGAAAGCACTGCATGGCCTAAGACAAGCACCTCGTGCCTAGTTTGATACTCTGAAGTGCACTCTGATTCAGTGGAAGTTTTTAAATTCTAAAGCCGACAATTCTATGTTCTACGTTCGCCGATGTGCTAAATAAGTCTTAATCGTAATCGATGTTTATGACATTCTTGTCACAAGAAATGACCTGAGCATGATTAACTCAGTTGTTAACAATTGCGTGAAATGTTTGCTCTTAAAGATCTCGACGAGTTGCATTACTATCTAGGTGTTGAAGTAACAAGGAACTGCAAAAGACTGTATCTCACACAGTCTCAATATATCAATGAATTGCTTGATCGATATGGCCTTAGTTCAGCTACACCATGTTCTACACCAGCTCGAGTCAGCAAAAGTTTGTTCCTCGGTGACAGTCCCCTGTTTTTCGATGTCAAGAAGTACAGAAGTGCTATGGGTGCGTTGCAATATCTTAATCACACTAGGCCAGACATTTCGTACATTTTCAACAAATTAAGTCAATTCCAGCAAGCCCGTACTGACAATCATTGGGTTGATGTCAAACGTGTCCTGCGTTACCTCAAAGGTATGTCCACAATGGGACTGATCTTCCCTCGTGGAAATGCTCGCACTCTAGTTGCGTTCAGTGATGCTGATTGGGCCTGTAGTCTTGATGATAGGAAGTCCATTGCTGGACATGTTTTATTCCTTAGAGGATCTCTAATTTCCTAGAAATCCAAAAAGCAACATGTGGTTGCTAGATCGAGCACTGAGTCTGAATATCAGTCTCTGGCGAATACAGTAGCTGACATTGCGTGGGTTGAGTCTTTACTTCAAGAGTTACACTTCCACTCCGTAATATTCCTATTATATGGTGTGATAATATCAGTGCTTTATCTTTAGCTGCCAATCCTGTTTTTCACTCTCGCAGCAAACACGTCGAGTTGGATGTTCACTTTGTTCGGGATAAACTGCTAGCTAAACAACTTCTTGTCCGCTATGTTCTGTCCAATGGGCTAACGAAGGCATAATTCGAAGCTCGGTTCCTTGATACTAGAAACAAACTCGGCGTCGTATTAATACGGTCTCGTTTGAGGGGGGGGGGTAATGAAGAAGACAACATGAACGACGCCGTTTAGCCATCAAAATCTTGTGAATTTCTAATTATACTTAAACGTTGTCGTTTTATGTAACCTCTTGTTCTTTACCGTTAGATTTTGGTTTCTTCGTGTAGCGTCTTCTGCTGTGTGCGTTTTTCCTACAATATTTGTGTGACACTTGTACTATAAATATTGTTTGCCCTATTCAATGAAGGATACACTTCATCACTTTCGTCTTCGTCTAAATTTGAAATACAATCTCGATTATTAACTATGTAGACTAGTGGCTACCTGCTAGCAATATATCCAACTTACTAAAATAATAGTTTGCTAAGAAATTCCCTCGTACAGGTTGTTGCGAACCTTTCTTATTGAAATTTAACAACTAAACTTTAAAGAACCATCGAAGATATGAGGGTGTGAGATCCATTAGTTTAATTCCTTTCATACTCAAGTTTATATTTTGGTAAGTATTTTTTTTTTCTAACTCCAAACTCCTTTTAATTGGTCCTATTAGTTGAATAAGTACATTGGTTCTTTTCTTTAGAAACCTCCCTTCCAAGCTACACATTAAATTTATAATTCATAGTCAAGTAATACAATGTTGTATTACAATAGTTTATATAATTATTGGAGTTATTATTGTATTACAATAGTTTATATATTTTACGATCATTATTACAATGTTGTTATTGTATTACGTATATAATACTATTGTTTTTAGTATTGTTATTGTATTACAATAGTTTACATAATATCTGTTTTGTATTATAATACTCAATATGTATATGTACTATACCAAAACCAATGTTATAATCAATACTTTTGTATTATCATTAATATGTTATTGATAGTCATATCGATATAATTATAATTTAAATGAAAATGACCAAATTAATATTCTATGTCATAAACCATTGACATTCTACAATAATAATACTTGGATAATTATATAATAATAATAATATGTGGATCCGTGTATATACATTACTAATACAACTAATATTGGTTTTTAAACGTTTTAATTCATTTGTATTACCAACATGGGAGCATTGATAATTAAATTTGTCAAAGTTTATGCTGATACCGAACAATGGTCAACGGATATCCACAGTAAGATTTGTTTAACTGAAGACGAAAAAGCCTGCAAAATATTGCAAATTAAGACACACCGATGTGATGTGAGCCACAGGGCCTCCGATGCCTAAGTCAGTAGGAGATTTTAGGAGAATGATTTAGAACACAGAATAGCACAAGAATACTTTAGCTTGATTTAGCTTAAGATTTTTCCCCATTGGAATGGAGAATGAACTAATTCTTATAGTAGTCGATTTTTTAATCGTTGCAGCTCACTTATGGGCGGCTTAATGGCCGGCCGTTAGAAACGTTTGTCATTAAGCCTGGTATGAAAACCAGCGTAACTCCTGACCGTTACCCTTTGGAGGTGTAACGGTCTTGACTCTGGAGTTACTTGGACTCGGTCAACCTTGGCAGGTCCTCACCTCCACGGGGCAACCTCTGAGGAGTGCAGCCTTCTCGTTGTAACGCTAGGACGCCACGGGTGTGCAGCGTCTCTTAGTGCTAATTGGATTTGGTCGACTTATCCACATGAAAGTCCTAACCTAACCTCCACGATCAACCCACTCGGGTTGGCCTACTCGACCGTCCTTCTCAGAGGTCGGCTTTGGACTCGGTTAACCCTTACGGGTCCTCCGCTCCACGACCAACCCACTCGGGTTAGCCTACTCTTTGAAACTCTAGGATGCTACGACTTGCAGCGCCCCTGAACGCTACTTGGACTCAGTCGACTCGTCCACAGGAGAGTACTGACCTCCACGACCAACCTACTCTGGTTGGCCTACTCGTTGTAACTGGAGACGTCATGAGGTGCAGCGTCTTCGTGTGTTACTTGGGCTTGGTCGACTCGGGGGGACTCCTGACCTACACGACCAATCCACTCGAATTGACCTATTCGTTGTAACAAAGGGACGCCACGGTCGACTCTACGAAGAGTCCTGACCTCCACGACTAATCCACTCGGGCTGGCCTACTCGGCGTAACTCCTGGCCCTTATCAGCGGATCCAGTCGTTACTTGGACTAGGTCGACTCTTCGGAGAGTCTTGATCTCTACGGCTTTCCCTTAATGGGTGTTCACCTTCTTTTGCCGGACCGAAGAGAGGTGGGGCTGCAAGGGCCGACCCGCTGCGGTCAAGGCCTTTTTCGGCCAACCCCTAGAAAAGTCGGACTTACTTGGCCGACCACTGGGGGGTTGGCATGGACTTGGCCGACCCCCTAGGGGTTACAGGCTTCACTTGGCTGACCCCCGGAAGGTCGGCATTGGCGTAGCCAACCTTCAGGGGTCGGCAATGGGCATGACCAACCCCTAGTGGGTCGACATGGACTTGGCCGACCCCCTGCGAGTCAAGGCATCCATTTGGCCGACCCACGGGGGGTCGGTTTGGCATGGTCGGCCCCCGAGTGGGCCCTAAACATTTTCGAGTATTTCGGGATATTTTGGCTTACAACATTACGTCCACTCTTCATTTCTGAGCCTTTGGAATCGTCGAATTTTGAAGAGTAGTTTAGCAATTGTTTTTTCCAATGTTTCGGGATGTTAAAGAGTCATCTTATGGAAGTATTTTTCTTGAAATTTACTTGGGCCGTATTCTTTTTATGAATTTATTTTCCTAAATAATATCCAAAAAATAACATTGTTTAAGGTTATGAAAAAAGTTTATTCTAAGAACAATAATATTAATAAGACCATATTCTTGTTTCCAAGAATATCTTTTCCAAGATAATATATATATTCAAAGAAAAATTCACCTTCTCTCTTAAGGAAAATATTTACCGTTAGCGATTTTCCATAACTTATCCTTTCCATAAAAACTCTCTTCCAAAACTTTGACCTTTCTTTTTACCCTACTTTGGCCAAAAATTACCTCACTGGGCTAAAATTTTAAATTTTTTCAAAGTGTGGGAGGCGACTCGCTTTGCGTTTTGGATTTTTGGAAAGCATCCGTCGTGCCTCACCCTTTTGGTACGTACCTTCTTTTTTCTGACTTTATGCTAGCGATTATGCGTATTTTTTAAAGCTCCACCTTTACTTAAGCACTTTTTCGATATTTTTCCTTTCATGCATGTATGTCCAAATTTTTTGGATTGTTTAGGCTCTTTTTACAAAGGCTTGCCCGTTAGAGTACCTTTCCGAATTTTAGTCTACTTAGGCACTTTTATCAAAGTCTCGCCTGTTTAGGCACTTTTATCAAAGTCTTGCCCATTTAACCACTTTTCGAGATTTGTAGGCTACATAGGCACTTTTCATAAAAGTCTTGCCTTTTTTCCTAACTTCTCTATTCGCAGATTACCCTTTACTTTTGCTGTCATGGACCCTTCATCTGATTACGAGACCGAGTCCTTCCACTTTCAGGCTGCCTCGTCTCCTAAGGGGACTCGGCGAAAAGCCTTGGCAATAGGATCAGGATCTTAGATGGTCGCATGTGTTTTAACTCAGAAGGACTTAGATCACCTTAGGACCTAGTACCTCATTTCTACCGAGATCACCCTTTAACTTTCGCTGGCTTTAGAGACGTACACGCGACCTCTTCCAAGCGAGGTGGCCTTTTACACAACCATGTTTTACAGCGCAGTTCCACTATCCCTTATACCTTCTCTTCAAGAGTTCTTAGGTATGACCGAGTTGGCTCCAACACCACTGGTTCCCAATGCTTGGAACGTCTTCTTCGGCGTTCACAGCCTCTAGGTCTACAACGGCTTCGAAGGTCTCTTTAGCGCCAGAGAACTTCTTTCACTTTACCGCTTCTGCCAGCATCCTGACGTCACGATGGGCTGCTACCTTACTCCCAGAAGCAAACTTTCTCCTTTGGTGGCGTGCCCCAATTTTAAGAAGGGGTTGAAAGAACGGTGGTTCTTTGCTGGACCTTGGGCAGCTCTAGGTGCTGAAGCTTCACTCGAAATTCTCACCGCTTTTGGAACAAATGGTATAGTTTCTTTCGCCTTTGCCTATCTATCTTTTGGCACCGTACTTACGTTTTTTTGTGTTGTTTCCAGTGCACAGGAAGCTGAGTCCCCGCTCTCGGGTAATGAAGTTCTATGAGGTTGTTACGACCTACCCTGAGGAGGTCGCTCGTAGCGCGCAATACCTGACAATGCCTGCTGACTCTAATTCAAATTAGCCCGTCCCACATAAGGGATCCGCCCCAGGTATACAGCTCACTTTTTAACTTAACATGCTTTGAATACTAGAAATGTAGGCTAACGTTTTTTACCCATGTTTAGACGCCATGGACTACGAGCCTTCACTGAGGCGCGCCTTTGATGCAGTAACCCGCCAGACTTGTCGTTCCCTCACTAGACCTCCCATCGATGACACAGTGAACCTTACTTTGGAGGACTGCCCTCTTCCCTCTGGTGAGGACGGTGAGCCTCCTTTTCCTGAAGCCCTAGAGGATATGGACGTTGGGTCGGATCTGGAGTTTGGTGAACCCAGCCTTGGATTTGACGACGTCACTTCTCCGGCTCGAACCAGCACGTGCAGGCCTCATAAGACTTTATGCAGCCTTCCCCCTGGATTCGACTCATCTTTTGTCAAGGTCATACCGTCCTACTTTGGACCTGCAGGAGGAAAAGACTTTAGCCTCCTACTTGTGGAGTGAAGTGGAATCTTCTTCGGCTCCCTTTCCCCTAGCAGACGCCTCCCGAGTTTTGAAAGAATGGACCACCTGATGCAAGAGGTATAACAACCCCTACTCTTTATAGCTACACATTGGTTTAAGTTCGCATGCTAACTTGTTACCTTGGTACTTGCAGGCCTTCATGCATTTCGCCTCGACTTCTCGTCACCTTTCTGAGGACTTGCGTCACACCCGCTCCTCTTTGTCCACTAGCTCTGACAAGCTTAACTGGGAGCTGGCACAGGCTCGAGAAGCTCAGCGAGTCGTCAAAGTTTCCTTAGTCGACTTTCGGACTTCTGCCGAAGCAGCCCAAAGTTTTACTGCTCGCGTGCAACAAGAAGACTTGTTCACTATCACTCGCATTCGACGAGAGTTAGCTTCTGGTGAAGGGAAGCTTAAGAACGATGCCTACTTGGCTAACCTTGTGAAGGGCTCTCTTGCCTTTGTAATTTTGGAGAACAACGCTGGTGAGGTTGCCATCGGCTGGGCTCTAGACCGAATTCATGGGGGAGTTAGTTATAGTAACCTCCTTCCTCTTTTTAGGTCTCTTTGTCATTAAAATTTACTTGTTAAATTTTTTTTAACCTAATGACATTTTTCACTCAAAATTTATATTTGAGTTTTCTAAGTAATGATTTTTTTCTAGGAGGATAGTTTAATTATAGGAAGAAATTAAATTTGGGAAAAAAAATTGAGAATTAAAAAATACATAATAATAATAAAAAAAAAAAATCTTAAGGGCAATTTTGAATTGGCTACAAATATCAAAATAAATGGTACACTTAATTGAATAATTATGTAATTTAAATTATTTTTTTCGTACATACATAAATATTATACAAAATTTGAATACAATATACTAGATTTACAATTAGACAAAATTAAAAAAAAAAAAAAAACAATTATTTTCTAGTGGGTGTGTGATTGATTACCATTTTAGAGTTACCAGAGGTGGCGTAGGTGTGCTCCTCAACACTCTAGGTTCCAAATGTATATGTAACAATAGCTTGTAGTCTTCTCTTCTTTGATGTATTCGTATTGCAGTGTCGGGCCAAGGGACAGGCATGGTTACCCAGAACAGGGTAAAATATCTATCTAAAAAAACAATTTTACCAATTTACTATTTTAAAAAAACAATAACAGTAGATTTTATTTTGGAAAGTTAATTATTTAGATCTAATTATAAATAGTAAGTAAATTATAGAATTGATCAAGATTTTTTATATTTAGGTCTAATTAGATATAAATCTTAAACCCGTCAGGAATCGGAAATCAAAATTTTATGTGTTTAAACAGTAGGTCGCTGAGAAACCTAAACCATTCAATTCAATTTGGTGATGGGATTAAGCAGAAAATGCAGATTAGAAACATAAATTGGGCGCTTCCATATTTGGTGGTAATTCAATTGGGCGCTTCCATATTTGGATTTAATTCTCTTGCAGATGGTCGGTAAAGGATGGAATGTTGTGATTTTAGATTTTTGTCGCTGACAAATGAAGTCATCGAATATGATAAATTAAAGTCACTTCTACAATATAGATTTTTGATGGCACAAACGGAGTTCTATTGATTTTCTAAAATGGAAATTAAAGAAATTTAGATTATCAAAATATTGTCACATTAAAAAAAAAAAAAAAAAGCAACTTCACTTTTTTTCTGTACTCAATCTTTAATGTTAGTGGGATTTGGATTTCGATGATGAAAAATAAAGTTTTTCTTTTGTGTAATAATGTTGGTAATACAAATACACATGTTTTGGTTGATCTTTTCAAATTACATTATCAATTTGACGTGTTATAAGGTCGTTTCTAAACCGTGAAATGATCTTATTGTAGTCGCATTTGAATTAGATTTGTTGGGTTCGTTTCAAGAAATTTTTAGGATGGGTAGATGTTTGTATTTTAAATTTTTATGATTAAGTATTTCAGAGTTCAATAAGAAGAGAAAATATTATCATTTATCAGTATTACAATGGTAAGAATTTTTGCTATTCATGTGTGGATTCAAAATAAGTTTTTGGTTGTTTTTACTCTAACCATTTTTACTCTAAAAGAGGGGTCTATTTTAGGAATGAAGAACACTATTTAGAATTGGCGGTAGATGTCAGTAGATTCCGGCAGATTGCTACAGCGGTAGAGGCGGCATACATTGGCGGCAACAACCGCGGCTGTAACTCTAAATTCAACTTTCTCATACCCTAAACTCTGATACAGTTACCAAGTAAATATTTTAAAGAGTTAAGAATTTTCTATCACTTTATTTTAAGAAGTACACGATGTTTGAATTTTAAAACCTTTCATTAAGTATTTCAAAGTTAAGATCTAAAAAACGGATAGAAAGAAAACTATCTATGTTTAAATCAGTTCAAGATGACAAGAAAGACAAGAAATTTGTACTATCACATAGGTCAGGTACAATATAGGAATTTTGTCAATAAATATGAATCCTGTGTGGACTCGAAATACGTTTCCGGCTTGTGTTTTACTTATATCGTAACCATTTTTAATTTAACAGAGATTTATTTTGTTAAAAGAAATTAATAAAACTATTTTGTCACAAATCAGTTCGACCGAGGAGTAGAATTTTTTCTCACAAATCAATTGAATTTTTGTCAAATTGAAGAAATGAAAGGAAATATATACCTAACTACTATCTCTTTTATTAGTTTATTGCATGGGTGAGGGACGATGACTCTTGTTGTATTGGAAATTTTTTTTGGTACAAGAAAACTTTTTATTTCGGTATGAGCTTATAAAGTTGGATATTTTGGACAGTGAACGGAGAGTTTTCATCGAGTTGGATCAATCAATTTTAACTTGACAAAATTTTAGTTGAAGGATGTTCTAATTTCTTTATATCTTTTGTGTAAAAAAGAACATAAATAAGAGTAATAAATGATTTAAGTTAATATTCCATAAAATTTTAAAGGACAAAAATAAAATTTAGATTAAATACCCATTTGATTTTAGATATTAGACTTTAATTTCAATGTTGAAAGTTAGGATGCTATATATAAACATTGCATATAAAGACATTGCTCTAATAATAGAAGGGTCGCTTGCTTTAATGGTTTCTTAATCTAATAACTTTTTAAGGTTAACATTTATAAACTCTATTAATTTGAAGTTTTTTTAAATTAAAGTTTATCATATTCAAATGTCAATTACGTGAAAGTTTGTTACATTAAACATGAATATGACAAATATTTTTTTAAGTTGGCATTTGACCCATAGTGTCAATTTTATTTCATCAATAGTTTCTGTGAATGATGTAGTAAATCAAATCATATCATTTATGTCTTCTGATTTGGTAACATTAACCGTTTATTTTCTTTTCTGCTTGTGGTATGGATACATTCAATAAGTATAAAAGTTGTATTAACTATTGAGTTATATTTAAACAACATTATTAAATTTAAACTAGTTAAAAGAATATCGAGAACAGTAAAACAAGTTTTTTGAAAGATCTTGCGCGAGTATAATGATCATGATCCAATCAACGATACTAAAGAGGAATTAGTTTATCAATACGATAGAATTAAGAAAATGAAGAGTTTTGATCGCATGTTCTCCTAAATTTTAATTCTCTTCCCAAGATATTTTTATATTAGTCTTGAATAGAGATTCTAATTACATTTGAAGAGATATAATTAAATATATATATATATATATTAGAATTTAATTGTAAATTGTGTTTCTTATTCATGCACAATAATTGAAGTATTTTTAGTATGAGTTGTTGAACATGAAAATGTTATATATGCTTCATGTAATAGAATTGATTGTTTTAATTAATGTATATATACGTAAAATTATAAACTTGTATTCAATCATAAAAAATGGTTTTTTTGGAAAACCAACCTCATAACTAAACAACCACCAACCCCGGGCGTAATCAAAAAATATTCACGTGGGTCATTTTTTTCGTATTAAAATGTGAAAATTTTTCTGTATTTTTATATGATTAAGATAGACTACTTTTTTCAAAATCAATTTGTTTTGATGGAACTCTATATTAACTAAAGTATTAAATAATGTAATTAAAGTAAAAAATGTAAGACAGTGATAAAAAAGTTTAAGAGAATGAATTAGTTCTTTTGTCTTTCTAAAAAACTATAAAAAAACAGTAAATTATTAATATAATAAAAGCTTACGTGTTTGTTAGTAGTTTTTAAATAGTATGTCAAATAATTATTTACTAAGTATTCTTAGAAATACTACATTCAAACTAGTTTTTGACTGCAATCATTATTTCTAACTACTAAAAATAAATTCTAATTCTAACTACCCTTCAAAACTATATCAAAGTTTTTGACAGTAATCATTACTTTTAAATATGGAAAATAAATTATCATTTAATTTTTTTTCTCTTTCTAAATATTCTTAAAAATTACCTGCAAACAAGCTTTTACTGCTAGCATTACTTCTAAATACTTTTTAGGTTAACATTTATGAACCCTATTAATTTGAAGTTTTTTAAAATTAAAGTTTATCATATTCAAATATCAATTACGTGGAAGTTTGTTACATTGAACATGAATATGACAAATATTTTTTTAAGTTGGCATTTGACCCATAGTGTCAATTTTATTTCATCAATAGATATGTGTGAATGATGTAGTAAATCAAATCATATCATTTATGTCTTCTGATTTGGTAACATTAACAGTTTATTTTCTTTTCTGCAATACTGTTGTGGTATAAATACATTCAACCAGTATAAAAGTTGTATTAACTATTGAGTTATAATATTTAAACAACATTATTAAATTTGAACTAGTTAAAAGATTACAGATTGAACAGTAAAACAAGTTTTTTGAAAGATCTTGTACAAGTATAATAATCATGATCCAATTAACAACACTAAGGAGGAATTAGTTTATCAATATGATAAAATTAAGAAAATGGGGAGGTTTGATCACATCGTCTCTCAAATTTTAATTCTCTTTTCAAGATATTTTTATATTAGTTGTGAATAGAGATTCTAATTACATTTGAAGAGATATAATTAAATATATATATATATATATATTGGAATTTAATTGTAAATTGTGTTTCTTATTCCTGCCCGATAATTGAAGTAAAAATATATGGGTGGTTGAACCTGAAAATATTATATATGCTTGATGTAATACAATTGATTGTTTTAATTAATGTATATATACATAAAATTATAAGCTTGTATTCAACTATGAAAATTGGTTTTTTTTGGAAAACCAACCTCATAACTAAACAACCACCCAGTCCCAGCGTAATCAAAAAATATTCACGTGACCACTTTTTTGAAATGCGAAAATTCTTCCCTATTTTATATGATAGGATAGACTACTTTTTTCGAAATCAATTTGGTTTGGATGAAACTTTATATTATCTATGGTATTAAATAATATAATTAAAGTAAAAAATATAAGACTAAAAAAGTTTAAGAGAATGAATTAGTTTTTTTGTCTTTCTAAAGAAACTATTAAAAAGTAAATTATTAAAATAGTAAAAGCTTAGGTGTTTGTTAGTAGTTTTTAAATAGTATTTCAAATAATTATTTACTAAATACTCCTAGAAATACTACATTCAAACTATTTTGACTGCAATTATTACTTCTAACTACTAAAAATAAATTCTAATTCTAATTACTTTTCAAAATTATATCAAAGTTTTTGACAGTAATCATTACTTCTAAATATGCAAAATAAATTATCATTTAATTTTTTTTCTCTTTCTAAATATTTTTAAAAATTACCTACAAACAAGCTTTTGACTGCTATCATTACTTCTAAATATTTAATTTTTTTTTTTTTTTTTTTTACCCTCAAACAAATTTTTTACTCAAATAATTACTTTTTAGAACTAGCGGAAGTGTCGGCTAACTTCGACAGTAGATTCCGGCAGCGTCAACAGATTTCGGCAGCAGTAGAGGCGGCCGATTCCGACAGCGGCAGCAGCAACTGCGGCAGTAACCCTAAATTTGATTTTCTCATACTTTAAGTTTTGATACCATGTTACTGGATAAACATTTGAAAGGGTTAAGAATTATCTATGAATTACCTCTCACTTATTTTAAGGAAAAGATTTTTCTTTTTGTAATAATATTTGTGATTTTGGAATCATATGATCTCAACTGATAATAATCTTGTTAGTTCACAAATCTAATAATCTTATGTTTGTTTCAATCTAAAATTTTTGCAATGGATTTTTTTGTTTTTGTTTCCAGCAATTTTTGGATGTGTAGATGTTTGGATTTTAAATCTATGATTGAGTATTTCAAAGTTAAGATCTAAGAGTCGGAGAAAAACTATTGCATTAGGCTTAAATCCTAAAAATAAGTAGTTACATTTAATTTGTAGTATCATATATATACAATGATAAGAATTTTTATATGGGTGAACTCAAAATAAGTTTATGTCTTGTCTTTTACTCATTTCGTAACTTTTGTTCTATGAAATAAACAAGACTATTTTGTCATTAATTGATTGGAGGTAGAAATGAAGAGCATAAAAGAAAGTTACTTTCTCACAAATCATTTGAGTTTTTGTCAAATTGGAGAAGTGAATGGAGCTATATACCTAACTACTATCTCTAGTTTATTGTGAGACAGAAGATGAGAAACTACTATTTTATCTGGTTGGCATTTTTGATTTTTTAACTGTAAAAAATTTTAGCTGTTCTAATTTCCATATATAGGATAGCTTGTTATGCATAATATTTTTTATATTAATATTAGTGTTTAATAACCAATTCAAGTTTGTTACATTAAACATGAATATGGACAAATATTTTTTTAGTTGACATTTGACTCATTCTTGGTGTCAATTTTATTTAGTCCATATTGTTAATGAAGTAAATTAAATCATATCATTTATATCTTTCGATTTTATATCATTAACTATTCATTTTCTTTTCTGCAATAAAGTTGTGGTACTGAGAGATTCAACCTTTATAAAAGTTATATTAAGTACTAGTGGGTTATATTTAAACAATATTTTTTATTTGAACTAGTTAAAAGGTTACCGATTGAACTTCAAATGCGCATGAAGACGCGTCTTTTAATTGTTGGCAGCGAAAATTTCACAAGTGGTAGAAGACCTCTTAGCTTTCCAGAACTGGCGTTGTGGCAGCAGATTTTTGCAGTAGCGGCATCAGTAACTCTAAATTCGACTTTCTCATACCCTAACCTCTGATACATATTACCATGTAAACATTTTAAAGAGTCTTTTCTATCACTTTAAAGAGTCTTTTCTATCACTTATATTTTAAGAAGCGTTATATCTTAATTTTAATACTAAATGAGCCTAACACAAATACTAACCTATAAACCGATAATTAAAAACATACGATACAGTTTTTGTTTTTGGAATAATATTTGTGATTTTGGAATCATAGGATCCTAATAATCTTCTTAATTCACCAATCTATATGAAGATTGAAAATTTTTCCAATGGATTTTTTTGGTTTGTTATAAGAAACATTTGGGCAAGCAGATGTTTGAATTTTAAATCTATGGTTGAGTATTTCAAAATTCTCAAAAGTCATAAAAAAAAACTATAGTTGTGGATTAGGTTTAAATCCTAAAACCAAGTAAGAAGTTTGTAATATCTATATCGGTCACAATGATAGGAATTTTTGTAACGGATATGAATCCTGAATGTACTCAAAATAAGTTTTTGCCATATCTTTTACCCATTTCGTAACCTTTAAGAGATTTATTTTGTTAGAAGGATGAAAAAGACTATTTTGTCATAAATCGGTTGGACCTAGAAATGAAGGTATAAGAGAAATATTCTTTTTACCCGATTGAAGTGAATGAAGTTCTATATCTAACTATTATCTCTTTTACTAGTTTATTGCATGCGGAGAAGATGAGAGAAGATGACTTATTTGATTACTTAATTGTTATTGTAGAATCATTTTACTACAAACTCATACCTGCTGATGATGAAAAAAAATTTTGGTGGAGAGAAAACTTGGTTTATTTTGGTATGATCTTAAGAAACTGTATATTTTGGATAGTCAACCTACGGAAACCGAGAGTTTTCATCTTCTTGGCTCGATCAATTTTAACTCGAAAAAATTTTAGCCGAAAGGATGTTCTAATTTTTTTTGTTTCTAATTATTCTGTTAGAATACATTTGATATCAATATTATTACTATTTCACCCACATTTCATTTATTTTTGTCTTAACATTACTGTTGGTTCATTTGCTTCATTTTTGTGTTAATTTTACCATCATTTACATAACTAAATGTCATGCTAATTACTTCTTTTAAATCACATTTCAACATAAAAGCTTAAGTTAATAAATTAGGTTAAATTTAATTTTATAAACGGCAAAACTCACTTTGACTTTTTTTTACTATTGTGAGATAGAGGTCAACTTTTAAAAATAAGTCATGTTCATGCTTAATGTTGGTTAAGCTATTATTTTATTCATATATTGGTTAAATTACACTTGAAAACATTTTGTCGATTAGACTAGGTTTGTATATTATTATGTTAGACTCGTTACGCTCATTTAGTGGGGTAGAGTGACTCTAATAATACACGATGAAAAATTATTGACTCTCAAAATTGTTTAATGTTACAAAGCTTAGTATTTGAAGAGGTTGAATACAGCTGCTATCTAGCCAGAATCCTTTGTCACCGGTGCCGTTGTCAGAATCTGCCGATGTTGCTGCCATTGCCGAAATCTGCCGTTGTCGCCACTAGAAATAGCTGACACCGCCAATAGTTCTGAAAAACTTTAAAGTCGATCTACAACCTGTGAGAATTTCGCATCCAATCAACAAGAGACGCGCCGGGTCGTTTGACTCGTTTGAAGGAGGAAGAGGGATTCTTCTTATAACAATGTGATACCCAGCATTTAAACTCAAAGAATTGGTTAGTCTGCTAATATAGTCATAATCCAGGACATATAAAGAGATTGTCAACAGTTATAGTATTAGAATTAACAGTCTCAGCTCACATTGTGACGATAATAATACTTGCGATTTCGCTTAATCAGTAACCAGTGTTTCTTTACGTCGAAATGAGTTAATAGACTCTGAAGCTACTGCACATATGATAGGAAATATGAGTCTCTTTTTAACGCTTTTTTTGTCTGCATCGTCTCTGACGGTTATTGGTAATTCTAGAGACCATTGATTGTCTTGTTTCATTGTAACCTTCTGGCTTTGGAGTTGAGTTAGTTTGGGGTGATTTTAGGTTGTATTGGTTTTTTTGTTTAATATATTTGATTTTCTCTTCTAACAATTTTAAAACTACACAAACTCATACACTTTTTTATTTTTCTATTGGAAAAACAAACTCATCTGTGTGTTTTCTCCTCCGAAACAATTTTAAGTTGAAGCTCGGCCGAAAAGAGAGAAGAATTGTGGTTAATGGGATAATTAGGGTAAGAGAAGCAAATAGAAATATTGGAGGGAGAGGGAAAAGACTATTTTTTGATATTTATTCAAAATTGAAAATTAGAATTGAACTTTTGAAAGTTTGAAACAAACCATAAATAAACATCAAAATTGAGGATCAAAATCATAATTTAACTTTATTTATAACATTCAACTCTTAGTCACATAATTTCAAAATGAAAATTATTTTGAGCTAATTGTTTTTTGTATTAATTTTTTTTAATATAAAAGATTGAATAACTGGAACCACAAATCTTAGGTTACACATGTGTGACTCCTACCTTAAAAGCAAACATATAATTACAAATTTTAAAAGAAAAAAAAAAAATTTTGGAAACAAAAAAAAAAATATATATATATAAACAAATAATATGCGTGTTTTTTTTTTTTTTTAATTTTCATAACATTATTGATAAATTTTGAGAAATGTTCGATCTTTTATTTTTTCATTAATTTTTTATAAATATATAAAAACCTAAAATATCAAATCTTTGCAAAATCTCATAATTAACAAATTCTATTAATTTCTAACCGATATCATAAGTATCTAACAATATTAAAACACTAAATCTAATAAATCTACGCAATATATTAACATATATATATTTTTAACCATGGTTTTTTTAAAAAAAAATAAAATGTAAAATGTAGATTAAAAATAGGTAAATTATAAATTTAATCCTATAATTTTATGAAAGTTACCGTTTAATTTTTAAGATTTGAAAATCTAGACTTTATTCTGGTTTGGAGAAATATATAATTTAGAGGTTAAGATTTGGAAAAATATAAAACTTGGTCCTATAGTTTGAAGAAATAGAATTTAGTCCCTATGGTTTGACAAAATCTAAAAAATAGCTAGTCCGTGTTATTCGTAAATTGTAGGGGAATTAAGTACGTAAATGTGATGTATAAATTATGTGTCTTTTGTCCATGAATTACTTATCTCACACTTTTATCATTAAACACAAACTTAACTGACTTATACGTATTTATTCACCAACAATTACTAACTACAAACTATTTTTTAGATTTTATAAAACTTTAGGACTAAATTCTATTTTTTTTTAAACCATACAAACTAAATTGTAGATTTCTCCAAACTATAGTGACTAAAGTCTAAAATTTTAAACTGTGTAGGATTACATTCTAGCTTTTATCAAACCACAGAGACTAAAATAATAATTTACCCTTAAAAATAATATTTAATCATATGTTTAATACTCAAAACCTTTAAAAAAATTAAAATCGAGATGGGTAAAAAAGATTTAAATCTAAATGTACGTGTATTGCAAAAGAAAATATGGCAAATTTTGAATGTATAAAGAACCTAAACCACTTTGGAGTGAAACCCTAAACCGGGGAGAAAAAGGTAATTTTAAATAGAAATCTTAGCTAATTGTTCTCGTTCAATTAAATTTCAGTTCCAGCGATTCTCATACTGAACTTCAATCCAAGATGATGAAGAATAAGAAACATAAATTCGGAGCTTCCATCTTCAATAATCGAGGTAATCTTCTCGAAACTTCCTTCTACATTTTGCCAAATTGTAGAATTGTAAAGAATGGAACGATCTGATTTTAGATTATAAGCTTCATAATCATATCGAGATCTCAAGGCTCTTCTATGATAAAACATGTGGTGATCTCGTATGTAGCATCATTTAACTTTTTACACCCTAAATTTACCTTTAGACATATGTCAATCGTCAATTCTTGCAACGGTCTCACTACTACAAATAAGAGAATAGGTATCGGTCAAACCAAAATATTTTAAAATATGGATAGTTGGTGTCGGTCACATTTGGTGTCGGTCAACACTTTTAGTGTCGGTCAGACCGACACCAAATGTGGACCGACACTAAAAATAAAAAATAAATAATCGATCCAGTTCACCCTTTATTGTCGGTCGGACCGACACTAAAAAAAAATTCAAAAACCGGTCTAGTTCACCCTTTAGTGTCAGTCGGACCGACACCAAAAACCGGACCGACACCTTTTTTTTCTTTTCCCTCATTTCTCCGCGTTTTCTCCGACAACCTCCATTTTTCCTCCATTTTTTTCTTCGAAACCCTCTCTTTTCTTCTTCTTCTTCACTCGAAAACTCCATTTCTTCCCCAAAACTTCATTTCTTCCCCCAAAAACTCCATTTCTTCCCCCAAAAACTCCATTTCTTCCCAAAAAACTTCATTTCTTTACTTCTTCTTAACCGCGGCCAAAAACACCCATTTCATTTTTTTTCTCCCATTTCATCGAATCTCTCCATTTTTGTTCTTCTTCCCAAAAAACTCCATTTCTTTACTTTTCTTCTTCTTACCCGCGGCCAAAAACTCCATTTCTTTACCTTTCTTCTCCCAAAAACTTCATTTCTTCCTCCAAAAACTCCATTTCTTCCTCCAAAAACTTCATTTCTTCACGGAAAACTCCTCTACCCACGGCTATTTCTACACATTTCAAATGTACTAATTTAATTTCTTCGTTATTTTCTCTATTTTACCCGCGGCTATTATTTCTTTGTTGTTATCATGTATTCCAT
>JBBMEG010013407.1:0-30352 GCA_037832605.1 Cyclanthera cordifolia
GTTTTAAATAAACTTGTCTCGAGACTGTGATAGAGCCTCAGCCAGAATATGCTGAGCCAATTTGCATTTTGGAACATGCTGGTTTTTCTTTTAGATGCCCTTTTGTTTTTACTACAAAGTGGCTGATGACCTCTTCTCTATTTTCCATAATTATGAGGCAAAATGCATTCAGCTCAACTATATCAAAAGTTTTTGTGCTACACATGGTTAGAGAGAAACCTCTTTGTTACAGCTTCTTGGTGTAGGTAAAGTTTTTTTTTTTTTTTTTTTTTTTTTTTGGTAATAAGCCTTTTGTAAAGGGGGATTGTTTACACCATGATATAGCAAGGCAACAAACTTTTTTTTTTTCTAAAAGCAACAATACTATCATTATAACCATGCTGCCCTCCTTTCCAATAGGAGTAGTCTTTTGTAATCATCCTCCCCCAGGGCTTTCCCCTTCTTTTGCAATTTCATACATCATTGAAAATGTTTCTTATCCAAAAAAAAAAAGTAAGTTGTTTTGTAATTGTTCTCTAAAATGATACTTTGGCCCATCCGGCTTTCATGTAACCTCCCAGGTTTCCATAGGTTTTCATGGCTTAGTGGTTGACTTTCCTCCCTTTTCCCTTGTATATTCCTTTGATCTATAAATACTGTGTTCCTGATTTGAGAATTTTGTCAATTACATTGTTACGGAGAGGATTTACAAATGTACAATTTAGAAATATTGAGAGGTCTGTATCTTTCCACAAAACTCAGCTACTTGCTGCATTTCCCTCCTTTACTAACAGCTACAAAATACCAACAGTACGACGAAGGATCCCGCAACTCACACACGAAACCCGTCCCAAATAAATGCACTCACTTTTGCATGCACCCTTTGTTTCGACAACTAACAACTGAAGCCTCATCAACCTACGACTCAACATCACACGACTTCTTCCTACGGCGTGTTTGTAAACTGGATGGGGCTTTACCCTCTCCTCTCCTGTCAGACAGTGATACAAGCGAAGATGACAGTATTTTTCGAATTGAAGAAATCAGCCTCGAGATGCATAAAGAAAATGCAATGCAAGTGAAAGGACAGAAACAAACTGAATATAATCTTGAAGAAATTAAAATGGTTTTTTTTTCAATGAGAAACAAATTTCATTGTAGAAATTAGAAGCATAAAGTTATAAGTTTAACTTACATGCTTGTCAATATAATAAAGGGGCAGTGCATTCAAAGTTTTGTAAGTTCAATGACAAAAAAAATAACTGAATACAATCTTTATGATGCAAATTTATCACATTTACATTTTAAAACCAAATATGAAAGCATAATGTCATGCTTTCAAAATATAGATGGATTATATAGTGTTGACAAGAGTTACACCTGACAAGGTCTGAATAAACTGGCTCAGTCCAATTTGCGCAGTCAAGTCCAAGCTTCCGAAATGCTGTTGGCATAGAGTTAGATAATGATCATCCAAGTTCAAAGAGATATAGGTCCTAATTAACTAAAGAAATCAGGATTATTAATTAATAGTATGACAATTGGAGCACCCTCATTGAAAGCTTGGCGATTAGTTGAGCGATATGCATCCACGAGAACTCTGGAAAGAAGGAAGAAAAAACTGTTAAGGTGAGAAATGCCACCCCACCTTAAACATGCAACAATTTGAAATTGGAGATAAAAATATTAATTGTTTAATATGTTAAATCACCTAGACAACATTTTCCAAGCACCCGGACTCAAATCAACCCAGTCAAATGGCCTGTTTTAAGCAATAGAACATTTCGAATTGGGGAACAAAGCCACAGCCTAAGATGAGTGACCCTGCTCAGTTGTTATTTGGTGAAAGATTGTTAGATCTAGGTTGTATACCTTGTATATTTAGTTATTTTCACCAACATGAAGCGAAAAAGTGTGGTTAATAAAACTGCCTGTCATTCCTTCGTAAGGCAATCCAATCATTTTTTAAGTTCAAATAAAATATATTTCCTCCTAAGAAATAAATCGAAGATCTTTCCCGCTTTCTGATTCTTTAACATTTATGATTAATGTACTGTTTATGAGGGTTAACGTTGTCTCTGTTGATGAACGTACTTGTCTGGAATTAAATGCTGTCCTCTTTTCTTTCATTCAGATCTACACACGAGGTAAGACAACCAGTTTTCCATTTTCCATACTGGGGCGTTCGAAGTTGATAGGCCCAATAATAAAGAGTATTGTCGACTAAATTTCAATGGTTTGTCCTACGAGATAACAGGTGAGTTCGGCCAGGAAAGTGATAAGACTGAAGACCGTAGAGAATTTAAACTGCAAGCAGGAAAAGGCATAATAATGTAGAAACAGTGGAATTAATCGTCGTAATCCAAACATCACATAACCTAAATTTAGACACAATCCATCGGATGCGTGATAAAGCAGGCAGTTAAAAGAAATAAGGGTAATAATTGTACAGATGAGGCCATGAAGCTATAAATAAAACGTTTCGTGAATTTAGAACAGAAGTCGAACGGAGAACGAGAAGTGATGCTGCACTGCGACAGTACATATAGGAAATTACACACTATCTACTAATCCAGATACAGATAAACAGAACAACAATTCAACCCGAAGATAGTGGATAAAAAGATAGAATACATGAATTAAAAAGAACAGTTGAGTGAAATCACCCTTCAACTTCAAGAAGAACCGCGAGTTCTTTGGATGAGTCGTTGTTGGATCGGCTGGGATTGCTGGAAGCAGATATTCTTCCGAGGCGTAATGTCTTTCCGATGAAATTGCAGCTTCTCGAGGAAACAGAGAAATGCGGAGAAGACGAATTGAATCTGGTTGTTGAATGATTGAGTGCGACGTAGGAGTATGAGTAATTGCAATTTGTAGCTCGTTTGAATGGATGAGTGTATAGCATGGAGCAGGAAGTTACTTCCATGGCAGTTGGTTGAAGGTTTTAGCGCCCTCCGTCTTTCTGGTTTCGTTCCCCCTTTGCTGAAAAGATCCGAAATATCGGAAATAAAGAAATACGGTAAATTGACCGATTTTTTCCCCTTTTTATGTCGCAGGTTTTGGGGCTATAAGATAACCATTTCAGTCTGTCTATCACTTTTTTTTTCTTTTAGTTAATGTTCTCTCAATGTGTTTTACTGTTAATTTTTCTTGGTCAGATGATTGATTGGTTGGTTCCAAGCAAGGGTGTGACTTCTTTCGGGCTTATTCTCCTATTTTCTTTGATGGAATCTCGTTCTTCAATTGTTCTTAAGCTTCTCAAGTTACTCTTCATAAGTATTTTTAATTCGATCGAGATCGTGTTAATGATGGTTTCGTGGTCTTATTTGCTATGAGATACATATCTCATGCTTTTAGGACTTTGGTTCAATCTGAATCTTGTCTGATCACGATGATTATTATCTTTGAGTTTCTTTTAGGTGAACGACCATCCTCTAATATGTGAATTGAGATTTTTTGTAACATTATTGGAGAGAATGTCCTGTTAATGATTTGCATGTTTTTTCACTTTAGTTTAATGAGGTTACGTGGTTTAATAAAAATACAAAAGCAAACAAAAAATAACAATGATGGAAATCTCCATGTCATTTTTCCAAAAAACAATAGAAACTTGTTGAAATAATGTGTTAACTACACGCTAAAGCAAGCATAACTCAGTTGACACCAGTGATGTCTTGTCATATATTCAATCAATGGTTGAGTCTCTTCAATTCATATTTCTTCAAAATTGATACGCTTTAAATAACGTAAGTTTACAATCAAGGAGATTGAATCTCGGCGATCGCGAATCAGCCGTGGCTTGTCAGAGGATTCCCCTTCCATTCATTTGCATCAGATAGTGGCCATTTGGAGATAATGTGGACCTTTAAGGGTATTGTGAATGTTTGATGAAAAACAGCAATATGGCAAATACAGTTTGGAGCCTATGGTCCATGGAGGGCATAAATAAGGGAACTGATGATATAGGTAGCAAGGAAATAATGAGGGATATAAAAGATCAGAGCGGAAGACTGGTGGTATGGCAGGTTGGAAGTCATGTGGGGTATGAACTGGCTTAAGTCTAGACGAATGCGATCAATCCTTTTTTAAAATCTGGTTCGAACCTCGACTCGAGCAAGTAACACGTTTCTCAAGTCTTCAACTCGGTTTCGAAGCGTTTTTTCAGCCATGTTTTTTCTTTGTTTTTCTAAATTTCTTAAGGCTGCTTGTAAGGCTTATCTTCTACCAGTATATGTGTTTTATAGTTAGTTGGTCGTATGTTTAGTTCATTGGTTTTCATGTTTTGTTGGTGTTATTTTAAGTCAAGTATGTTGCACAATTGTTAACTTTTTTGATGAATGTATAATTGTTAGCTTTTTTTCAGGGTTTCACAAATAATTGAGGTGTTCCTTATTAGGGTTGTCTTTTTATTTTCAACTTTTTGTGGCGGTGTGTTTTCAATTATGGATATGACCATTGAATTTATCCTCAGATCAGTTATAAAAGTCTACAATTTGAAAGTTGATGAATGGTGTATACTTTTATTATTGGGTGTTTTTTTAGCTATCGTGCGATGAAGATGATTCGGGCTTCGTTGGATTGTTTTATATGCTTCCCCTTTCATCTCGCTGATTGTCATTCGAAATTCCCAATATGCCAGGTGGATTGGGCGATGTTAGGTCATTTAGAGGTTGGACCCTGGTTTGGTGGTCTTATTGTAATTACTGCTTGCCTCTGATTTGGATAGTTTAATTAAATGTTTGGTTGTTTTCACGTGTGTGTATGCATGTGTGTATGTGTATATATATTAGTGAGCAAAAAATGCCACTCATACTTTAAGAGCTCGGTTCTTTTTACGATTCACTACGACATTATAGTCTTTTACGAAGTTGAATGTATAGTCCACCAAGGCATGTTTGGATACATTTGAAAGGAAAGAGAAATTAAGGGTTCACCAGCTTCCAAGTCTTAAAGTAGTATTTTTTGAACCCTACTTTCCATCAAGCCTTCCATAATGCTCTAGATTGGGGCACATACGGAGGGAAATGACTTCTATACCTCTATCTACATTGAAAGTTGAATGGTACACACGTTTGACAAAAAAATGAAAATTTTATTAGAAACCTATAAACACAACTCACACCATCATACAATACTTTTTTCACGCTTCTGGATAGTTTTTATCTATCAAGACACTTAAGTCTCGAAGCTTAAAGTTCACCCCTTTCGAATGTTCCAAGTAGGTTGTTCGAAAGATAGATTCGAACATGCAATATCCCTATTGCTAGGTTATCAACATCTCACTAAAACTATACTCTTATTGACATTACACAACATTTTTTAAAATTTAGTTATTGTCAAATTGGTACAAGTTATCTGTTTACAAATCCACACGAAAAATATCAAATATCATTATGTTGGTTTAAGAGAGTATGAATTCAACAGCTGAATGATTCAAACACATTTAAAAATTAACACGCAAGAGATTCAAACTTGTGACTTAATAATCAAGATTATATACGTTTATCGTTAAAACATGTAAATGAATTAAATTTTGATCAAAATACACACATCCATTATTTTATTTTTGTATCAAAAGGGGGTAGTTATGAAATTTAAAATTGATTTTGAATATGGTTGGAGCAATATCAATAGTGTTTATATTTGAAAAATGGGCATTTGGGAGCTTTTAAATACTTGGAAAAGGTCCATGGCCTGATTTAATATTTTAATTTAAATTTAATAATAAAGAAAATCCAACCGCTCCCCCACAAGTCTCACTATAGTCTTGTTTCTAGCTTAGTTTCGGACCCACAAAGGACCCTACAATTTGAACCGCTCAACCATTGTAATATTCATTATAATAACTTTACCTCACGCGCCATGAAGAACGTTGGCAAGCAACGGGCATTTCATTGCCACGCTGTCACGTTTGATTGGTTGATTGGAATTGGCGCTCCTGAATGCGTACACCCGAAAATACCCTTCCGTCTTACAGAGAATTGAGAAACCAAAAAAAGGGAAGAGCGACATCTCTTTCTCTCACTCTCTCTCTCTCTCTCTTCCCCCATCGCTTCCTCTTTCTCTCTCCCTCCGCCTGTTTGCTCTGATTTAGGGCATCGTTTCCTAGCATTTCGTCTTTGAGAGTCGCGTTTCTACCTGCTGAAAGTACTCGCCAGAGAAGAAGAATATAGAGATTGAACAATTCTGCATTTGTTTTCTGCTGACAGGATCGGTAGTTTGTAAAAATGTCGGAGGAAGAGAAACTGCTCAAGGAGGCGAAGAAACTGCCATGGGAGGATCGGCTTTTGCACAAGAATTGGAAGGTCAGGAACGAGGCCAATATTGATCTAGCAGCGGTATGTGACTCCATTACGGATCCCAAGGATTCTCGTCTACGCGAATTTGGTGAGTGTACCTAGGTTCATTTCCGCTTATTAGATCTGTTATATGGCTTTGCAGCTTAGTGTCGGTCGAGTGCAGCGATTGATGTTGATCTTTGCTCACGCATTTCGTTTCTGATTCATCTAGGTCCGTTATTTAGAAAGACCGTTGCGGATTCTAATGCACCAGTGCAAGAGAAGGCACTGGATGCGTTAATTGCTTACTTGCGAGCTGCTGATGCAGATGCAGGGAGGTAGGAGTAATTTTGTTCTCTATATGAACCCATCCACATTTTTATCTGGTTCATCAGTAGTTAACATTCGGGCCGTCTTTTCTTTTCAAAATTTTCGTTTTGTAGGTTTGCCAAAGAAACTTGTGACGCAATTGCTGCAAAATGCTTAACCGGTAGACCTAAGACCGTGGAGAAGGCCCAAGCAGTATTTATGCTCTGGGTAGAACTTGAAGCCGTGGATGTTTTCCTGGTAATTTTTGTGTTACGTATCCTGTTTATTTAAGCGGTTTATTTCTCCATGGTGCATGTTTCAATTGCTTAGGAAGCTGTGGCCTGTGGGATGAAATCTAGGTTTAAGTAATTTGAAAGTTCGTAAATGCTCCCTGTTGGCAAAATGGTTACAACGTTTTCATCTTTGAGTCTATTTTTTTGGCACAAGATTAATGTTAGAAAGTATGTATTATTCTCTTTTGATGTGCTTTCGGATGAAGATCATGGTACTTCTAGGAAACTTTGGAAAGACATTGTTGAGGACTGGAGACTGGAGAGAAGTGGATGATCAGATTAGGTGAAAACCGGACATTAGGAAGCACAAAGTAGGAAGGGATTTATTCGCAACTCTTAGTTAAAGTGGAGGGGCAAAGATGGAGATAAATTTGGACATTTTTCAATTTGAACATGTCATCCTTGCTCAGGGACCAGGCTAAAATTCTCTATATTATTCCAGTTTTATTGGCGAAGGAATATCAGATGAAGTGTAGTTACACTTACACATCACTTAATGTTGGATCAATAGCTAGAAACCTAATCTATTGAAGAAGCATGTGAGTTTTTTTGATAGGAAAACCAGTGAGAGTTTATCTAGGCCGTTGATTTCATTGAAAATTAAGTTTTCTAGTTGCTTTAAATAAATGAGTTTCCTTGGTTATTATGCTGCATTGCTGCTAAAGCATGAGAATATGAAGTCCAACTAAATGTTGCTTTCTCTTGTCAGGAATCGTAAGTACCATGGGCTGATCTTGTGGTCAAAATGGTTTTCGAGTTGTGTTTTTGAAAGCTCAAGGTGTATTAAGGCCTAATAGTCTACTAGGACTTATGTCATATGTGTATGTGGCAAAAAAAAGTTAAGAACCTTCATAAAGAAGAAAGATTACGGCTGGAGTGAGAGTATTAATAGAATACTATTTTGAGATTACAACCATGGGGTGAGAATTTAAACTCGTGATCTCTTGATCATCAGGTCAACACTAATGCCCGCTTAGCTACTGCTCTTGTTGACAATTAGATATTCTAAAGGTTAACAAATGTTGTTTTTTAGTTAATACAAAGTACTTAAGGATTTCTGGATTAGGGTTAATAAAACTTATTTTTGTGCTCTGCCTTTTTCCTTAGCCTCGCCTATTCAAGGAAAGCCGCTGGACCGGTGCCTTGAGCCTAGATGCACACCTTTTGATACACTGTTGGAATATGGAGAACTAGGAAGTAATGGGTTCAAATTGTGGTTGATATTTAAATTTATCCTGACCTAACAATTTAAACTTTTGAGTTGATTGGCGATATAACATGTTTCAACATAGTATTAGGTGAGAGGTCATGTGTTCAAACCTATATCAAGTCGTTTCATATTATAATTGAATTTCACTTGTTGTACATTTATAATTTCCAGGCCCACAAGTAAGGGAGTGTTGATTGATACAATTAATTTCACCCAACATATCGTTTTAAACTTTTGGGTTAATTGATGATTTCTCATGTTTCAACACAAACATGTTGGCTATCTACCTAGGAATTAATTTTCAACAACCAAATGCAATAGGGTTAAATAGTCTAGGTGCTTGTAAGTTGGCTTAGACACTCACATGTAACAAAAAAAAACTCTCTTTTCTGTTGATAGTTTCGTTGTGTCAAGTGTGCTAGGATATATTTTGAGTCAAGGATGGGTGTATGTTTCTCAATGTATATGAAAAAGAACATTATTTTTATATTTCACTCTTTTCTCAATGATAGTTTGAGGTACTGCAAAAAAAATGTTTTTCAATGTATACGGGTGTATAAATAATGGTTGGAGGTGGTTGACGCGAGCAAGATTACGAGAGCTTGCAATAGAGCCTTGTTGGCTAAGTGGTTAATGACGTTTTCTTCATGAATCAAAATCCCTTTAGCACAAGGTCATTGTGAGTAAGTATTCGTTATTTCCATTTAGTGTAGTTGCAAGAGGGGTCAAGATCTTTAGAAACTTTTGGTAAAACATTGCCAAGGAGTTCCTTTCTTTTCTAGGATGGTTTTTGGTAGAGTGGGTGAAGGGCGAACTGAGGACACATTTTTTGGGACGTTAGATGGATAGGGGATAGACCCACGCTAAGAAGCACGAACACTTCTATTTTAATAAAGTATTCATGTCGAACACATGTCGGACACCGATACTTCCGGACACTCTTCGGACACGTGTCCGACACTCAAAATTCCGTGTCCTCTTTTATTATTATTTTTAGTTTCGGACACTTCACGGACACTTCTTTGACACCCCATTTAAGACTTATTTGTTTCTAGTTGGTGGAGGCCGTCGATGACGACATCCACTAAAGATCGATGGACTAAAATCAAAAAAGGGAAAAATTGAAAGAAAATAGAATGAAGAAAAAATGAGGTAAAAATTAGAGTATTTTGAGATTGTTAAAAGTAGTCTTATAAATTTTGATATGTGTGCTTTTAGTATGCATTTAAAGAATGATGAGATTTTGTTCTTCATTGGATTTAAATGGATTCATATAACTAATTACGTGGGTTAACTTCATATTCATTTTTGTTTGATATATTTTTCATAGTTAGTATTTTTTTTTTAATATTTTGAATTTTATCTTTTAATAGTACATCGTATAAAACTATAATAAACAACGTGTCCTCAACGAATCCATGTCCTACATTTTAGAATAATGGCGTGTCTACGTGTCTGATTGTGTCGTGTCTATATCTCGTGTCCGTGTCTGTGCTTCTTAGGACCCATATGTTATTTTCTCGTATGTTCCATTTATCCTTTATAAAAATTTCTTGTGTGTTGGATGTTATGTCTCAAACAGAGCAGTATCCTTTTTTTTGTTGGGTTTCAAGTGCCCCTTTTCTGATAGGGAGACGTCTGATCTTGTCACTTTACATTTTTTGTTGGAGGACTTTTTGTGTTGCTAGGCGTGGGCATGTTAGTTGTTGGGCATGTAATCATTTTAAGGGGTTCACGTGTAGGTCTAGATGCCTAGTAAATCATTCCTCTTCTTCTGCGGGTAATTCGATTTTTGTTTTGTATGGAAGATGAAAATTCCTCAGAAGGTGAGGTTTTTTACTTGACAGTTTCTCCATGACAAGATTAACACCTTGGGCAAGGTTTTGGTTCGCTTATATGTTCTTTTATTCTTTTCTTAATGAAAACTTGATGTATAATAATAAAATGTTTCTCAATGTATAAACTATCTGGTTTTTATCTTTGAGTTTCCATTTTTTTTTGTGTTCTGGCATTTTTTTTTGTTTTTTCGGCAAACTGCAGTTATTTTTTTTCCTATTGATCTGAAGCAGACATTACAATTTGTAAGCTGCAATTTTGATTCATTTGTCTTAGATATGTGTATTGAGGTTGATTATTGTTCTCATTAGAAGGTTTATGCTAATTTAGGACACAATGGAAAAAGCAATAAAGAATAAAGTTGCAAAAGCAGTTGTACCTGCGATTGATGTTATGTTTCAAACTTTGAGGTTTGTATTTGGACTTTTATGGTGTAAATTCTTAGTCATTTTTATTTTCTTTTATTTTTAATTCCTATATGATTTTCCACATGAAAAATAGTGACTTTGGAGCAAAGGTTGTTCCTCCAAAACGAATATTAAAGATGCTTCCAGAACTTTTTGACCATCAAGATCAGAATGTTCGAGCATCTTCTAAGGGACTGACGCTTGAGCTTTGTCGTTGGATTGGGAAAGATCCTGTAAAGTCAATATTGTTTGAAAAAATGAGGGATACAATGGTATGATGAATGTAGATGGCTAATGCAATTCCCTTTACTAGTTTCTAAATGTAACTCTCTTTTATTTTGATTTTGCAGAAAAAAGAGTTGGAGGCTGAGCTTGTCAATGTTACGGGGTCTGCTAGGCCGTCTCGAAAAATAAGGTTAACAACACTTAGTCTCTTTACATACTTGCTGAGTGCACTTTTGTGTTAAGATGTTATTAATTTGGAACTTAAGCTTGTTTTTTTCAACGCTAACATTTTCTATGTTGATTGCTGGTCAAGATGATTTCTATTTTGTAGTTAGTTCTGGATTTTGTTTGCTTATGTAAATTTTACCTCGTAATTTTCAGTTTTTATACAATCCCAAAATTAACCATTTTCATATCTATTTTTCCCACATCATCCATCTTAAAGTTTCCGTATTGTATTTGTGTTGATACTAATTATGTTGCCTGGTTAGGTCTGAGCAAGACAAAGAGCCAGAAAAGGAAGAAACTTCTGAGGCTGTTGGTACAGGACCTTCTGAAGAATCTGTAGCTGATGGTATGTATAAGTTTGTGGACAATGTACTAAAAGTGTTCTTTTTTTATTTTTTTTTTTTATAGTTTTTCTTGATGGTATTTAGAAGTTTATATAACTATTTTATTCATTTATTAAAATTAAGTTTTATTTGTCTAATGATATGCATTTTGAGCTCAACATGACTACATCATTATTAATCACTAAAAGCTTCTGCCATTCTAATACCTATCAATTTTCAGTTCCTCAGGAAATAGATGAATATGATCTTGTTGATCCGGTAGACATATTGACTCCATTGGAGAAGTCAGGATTTTGGGATGGAGTGGTTGGTGATTTTGATCTATTGCTTAAATATATATAATATATATATTTCTTTTCCTACTTGCTGATTAAAATTAATATTTGAATTTCACTAGTTTTGCTATCCCACAGATTTAATTGTTTACCCTTCGTGATTTTTTTAGAAAGCTACTAAATGGTCAGAAAGAAAAGAGGCTGTTGCTGAACTAACCAAACTTGCTTCGACGAAAAAAATAGCACCTGGTGACTTTTCAGAAGTTTGTAGAACTTTAAAGAAGGTATGCTATCTTCTCTTTGACTCTATTTTCTCTGCCAGGGCTTGACTTAGTTTCTTTGAACGGTAATATATGACCGGAGTGTGTGCTTTGTTGTGAGGTACTGAGGGGAGAGAAGTAGTAGAATTTTTTGTGGGATTGAGAGGAATCCTCTCAATGTTCAGTGACTTTAGTCCCTAGTCAAGTTTAGTATTTTTTTTCCTTGGACATTAGTGACGAGATGAGTTCCTTTTGTAATTATTCGTCAAGTCACACTTTGTTAGATCGAACACCCTTCCTCTAGATTGCTCCCATTTGTGGGCCTGATTTTTCTGTACACAGGTTTCTTTCATTTCTTCTTCGTGGAAGTTTTTTTTGTAAGAAAATATTTATTTCTCAATCTCAGTCTTTCAATTTTGCAATAAAAATGTGACGATGTCTGATCTCAACACCCTAGTTTGCAACCTACTCAGTGATCAAAAAAACACTTTTGCTGCTTAGCAGTGGTATTCTGTAGAAACTATGTAATGGCGGCACATTCTTATACGCACCAATCATGCACATCTTTAATATACTACATTTCAGCGTCGGTCATGGAATCAGGAAAGAAAATTTTGTCAGCAAAATTGTGTCTTTTTGACCAGTGATTTTAGTTTCATTGCAATCCATTCTATTTACTCAAATTGCTTCCACACATTGAAGAAAGATTTACTTGCATGAAAAACGGGTTCCACTGTTTGACTTACCAACGAATATTTGAACAAACCTTGCAGCTCATTACGGATGTGAATATTGCTGTTGCTGTTGAAGCCATTCAAGCTATTGGCAATATTTCCAGCGGTCTCAGAGCTAACTTTTCTGCCAGTTCTCGATTCCTATTGCCAGTTTTACTTGTATGTATTATTGGTTCAACTTTTTCTCCAGTAAATTTTTAAAAATATCTCGATCAAAATATTTTTGTTGCCGCATATGTCTGGAAGGTGTTATGTTATTTTGTATTTAATTTATGGTGATATGGTCCTTGCCTTTTTTTGATATCCATGAGTGCCTTGATCAATTTGTGGCTCACCTCCTACCTCATTTGGATATGGTATTTTTCTTGATATTTATAATAGTTAGCAATGAAGACTCATTCTGTCAGCTAATTTTTTTTGTTTTGGCAAATTTTAACTGTAGGCTAATATTATTGTTATAATTATTTTTTAAGATTTCTCGACTCTTCTTTTACTGGCCTCTTGTTTCTACTTTCTTTTTCTTTTTCACCAGTTGTCTAATTTTGCATTTGTGTCTTTGTCTGAATTTGATTTACTTAATATGTAAAAATGACCTCTCCTTTTGCCTTTTTTAAGTTTTTTGCAACTGAGACTTCTGTCGTGCTTCTCACAAGTGAGTGTGCCCATGACCACAAGGTCACGAGTTTGAATATGCCATCCCCGATTGTTGTTGAACTTAAAAATCTTCGTTTCTCATAATTGAAAAATGACTTAGGTTTAAAGTCAGCTTTATTGTTATTCTCTTCTCATCAAGTTTTTCATTTTTGGGGGTTCTTTTTATCTTTTCTCTTTTTCCCGAGGGCTTAGTAAAATTACCTCTGTATTTCATCCCATAAAAGATTCGTATTTCTTTATTACTCATATTGTATCATCACCTTTCATTTAAGGAGTGCTGTTGTTTCTTATTATAGAAGAAGAAAGTAAAAGAACAAAAAGTGAATAAATCATGCTTGCCAGTGAAAAAGTAATCTGATATATATTTGATAGGTTCTATCAATGGCCACTCACTCATAAGAGTCCAAATCAATTTCGATATCTCATTATGTGGGTAGAAGGTACATTATATAGGCTAGTTAGTTGATCCCAATGGTAACAACTAACTAACTAACCATAGTTAGTTTAGTACTAACTACTAACCGAATAACCTCCTAACAAGAAAAACCAAAGAACTTCCTAACAAGAATTAGTTATACACTTCTTCCAAACTGAATGCTAACAATATTCTTATCCTAAAAAAGTTGTCTGATATGCATCTTGGCCAATGGATGAGCTTGTCTGTTGTTAAGTTCAGATTCTTATGTTATTGTGAAATTCATGTTAATGAATTGCCTTCAATTTTCTTGTGGCTATTAGCACTCACCGTCAGAGCATGCTTAGCAACTTGGTTGATTTTTTTTTACAGGAAAAATTAAAAGAGAAAAAACCAACTCTGACAGAGTCATTAACTCAAACTCTCCAAGCAATGCATAAGGCTGGGTGCCTTGGTCTTTCAGACGTTATTGAAGGTGAGTTCAATTCTTGGTAGATTCATCCATCAAGTTTTAGACAATGCTTGGATCATAGTGCTTTTATGATAGCAATGAAATAAGTTTCCCCATTGAGAAAATATTCATAACAAGTCTTGATGCTGGTAAAACTGAATGATTTATTTTTGAAAATCTTTACTTTTGTTTTCGGAGTAGCAAACTTATCCATTGGTTTTTGCATCTAGTACATTTATATTTTTGGTTTTGGAATATATAACATGGTTAACTGGGGGCTCGTTTAATAATGTTTTTCTGTTTTTGTTTCCTGTTTCTAAGTAAATGCTCTATAACTTTTTCATTCTTTAGACTATGGAGCTCTTCCTATCTAAAGAAGGTGGTAATGATTTTAATCAACGATTTGTCGCAGATGTCAAGACAGCAAGCAAAAACAAAGTTCCTCTAGTGCGCTCTTTGACCTTAAACTGGGTTACTTTCTGTATTGAAACTAGTAGCAAAGCTATTGTCCTGAAGGTGCATAAGGAATATGTTCCTATATTTATGGAGGTCAGTGAATTCCCATGCTTTAAGCTTGCCTATGATTAGGTGTATTATTTCAAAATTATTTTATTCACATCTCGTGCACTCTTAAGTGTTTCCAAATTCCCAGTGGTTGTTTCTATTTCAAATTCTTTTTTCTTTCAACTTTTTGATGGTCAATATTTAAATGATTTAAAGATTCCTCTGACGTTGTGGCCTGTGGGATGGGAAGTTTAGAGTGGGGGAAACAAGATTGTTTCAAGGTATTAAGATAGATGGAGAGGATATATTTTTGATATTTTTTTAATTTATTTTGCTTCCCTTTTCATTTTTTCTTATCACGAATGACTCTACTTCGTTGATCATACATAGCCACAATGTTATAAAAAGTGCTCAAGACGCGTGCCTCAGCGCACAAAGGTGCGAGACGCGACCTTGGGGCTTCGCTTGAGGAAGGCGCATCACACTTCATTAAGGCGCAACTTGTCACGGTCGCTATATTCGACTCGTGCAACGCCATGAACTGACACCCGTCATGGCCAACCTTAGAGGGGAACTCAAGCCCCAAATTCGGTTTATGCTTGTTCGCACACGCATCCATTCGGCCAACGAGATTCCAACGTGAGATGATGGGTCGCCACTCAGATATTGTGACAAGCCTCTATCCCGAGGACAAGGGCGCAATGTCGGCACACCCGTGCCGTCCGACACTGTCCCCGGATTTTCATTCTCGAAGGAAGACGCCTAAGGCACTCGTCTTGCAAGCGCTCGCCCACACCACGACGCACGCATGTGCTATGGGGTAGTTTACTTAGGTCACAGGGCCCAGGGGTGGTGGAGTGCTGACACCATGCCTCCCCCTATAGTACATTCTGGACCATTTTCAGTCTCCCTCCAATACTTGTCTTTTTGGTGAGAAATCATACGCCAACGTGGATCGTCCGTCCGATATCCGATTGACATCAAATTTGGCGAGCTTACATCTTAGCTTCATACAGACTTAACTCTAGAGCTGTCTGTCAAAACTCCATCTCGAGCCTTGACATCGTTGGGATGGCTCGGGGCCCATCGTACCCCCACTAAGCCTTGACACTGATACCTTGACACCATCGTAGCTTGCTTTCTAATGCATCCAGTTGAAACTATTCAACACTCTACTTGGTGTGATGGATGATGTACCGTTCTCCTCGGTCACATCACGGCTTGTCAGGACGTGGGTCGTTAGAGCATATTCCATGACTCTGACAAAACACACTTCATTAAGCGCACTTCATCTTAGGCCCTCAGGCGCCCACCTTCTTAGGCCCTCGGGCACGCTAGGTGTGCGCCTTCAAGGCTTTCTTTTTCTTCTTTTAGTTCGTCTGCCCTCCCTAAAAATTTGAAGCTTCGGACAGCCATGGAAGACCTTAAGCTAAGTTTGCTCAAGGAAGAAGAAGAAGAGATCAAAGAGAGTATTGAAAAAAAGTAACTGATATGATATTTGGAAAAGAATTTAATGTTATTAAAATATTTTTATTGTTTGACTATCATTCACATGGCTCAACGTACTTGTCACATTGTTCAAAATACTAGACTTTATTGCTTTATATACTTTTTTTTTAATTATATTAATTTTGATTAAAAAAAAATTATACCATTAAGATTAAATGTACTTTTTATTTAACTTTAGTTTTTAAGTATCATATTTTTTTCTCTTTTTTTTTTCCCTTCTACGTTTAGAGATATTCTCTAGTAAAATTACATGTACTTTTTATTAAATGTATTAACTTTGTTTAATCTAATTTTTATTAGACTTTAGTTTTCAACATTTTTGTTGGACTTGACATTTATTTTAGGCTTAATTGGTTATTTAATAAATTATAATTGAGGGAATGATTTCTTTTATAGAGGATATTCAATAAGATTTCATGGAGTTTCTACTTAAACTAAGGGTTACAATTAAATATTTAAGTGTTTTTGTATATATAATTAATTATATAATTTTTTGTTGCTTAAAAAAATTAGCCAAGTATTTTGATAATTGTGTAAGTGTTATGTATATTGTGATAGTTGTATCAGTATGTTTTAAATTGTTATTTAGGAGTGAGGTTTAATAGTATTTTGGTCTATGCCTATCTTCATCTTTCTTTAAATTTTGTCAACAATTACTAGATGATATGTAATTATATTTTTTGTGGTTAATATATATACTTTGTAGTAAATATATATTATTTATAATTTTTTTTATACATGGTGCGCCTCGAAAATAAAGCCGACGCCTTTTTTGCGCCTCGCGCCTGAGGCTTCAGAGAGACCTTTGCGCCTTGCACCCCTGCCTGCCATTTCTTATGTACATTATTCTAACAAATTGGTTTGCTGTTGGAAAAACAAGCGGTTGGTTATTTCCTAAACTCGTGTATTCCTTATGTTAGGGAAATCTTCATGTTATCTTATTCATTATTTTCTGGGGTTTCCTATATAAAAATCCTCTCTCAATTGTAAAGTATGTGTGAATATACTGAACGCTAATATTCTTCCCAAAATTATTATGGTATAGAGCTCATTAAGTCCAAAAGGGCATATAATCAAAAAAAAAAAAAAAATCCGATTCAAGAATTGTAAGCCCAATGAGGCACCATGGCGAAGATCCTAATTGAGAAAGGTGGAAAGGCCTCACAACATTTATAAGATAGATGTGCTAGTCAGTCATTGCTAATTGATTTTGAGACGAAACACATACTATCTAATACAAGCCATTTATCTTTTCAAATTTTTTGACAAGCATCATTTCTTGTATGTACGTGGATATGCTGAAATCAGAATTATTGTGTCTCGCTATTATTATTATCTTTCCTTCCCCTTTTTTATGCTATTGATTTGTCCCAGTCATTACTGAATCTTAACATATTATTTTTCCCTTTTTAAGAGCCTTAATGATGGGACCCCTGATGTGAGGGATGCTGCCTTTTTGGCTTTGGCAGCAATAGCGAAGGTAGTGATTTTAGGCAACTATATTCTGTTATATGTATTTTTTAAAATAAAAATTAGTGCCTTGATTATTCTGCTGTAACAAATTTTCTTCTGGACTATGATAGTCGGTTGGCATGAGACCTCTAGAGAGGTCAGTGGAGAAACTTGATGATGTGAGAAAGAAGAGACTATCTGAGATGATCGTGGGCTCTGAAAGCAGCATACCTTCCAATGGCTCAGGTTTTTGTCATTTTGTTTCTAGTAATTCAACATTTGATTAAATAAACTTTTAACAAAGTTTGTTCTACTTACTTTTATGCAAACTTTCTAAAATATGATTCACGGCAATGCAGCAAACCAAGCTCCTGGTGCAAGTGTATCATCTGTTTCGGTAGGTCATAGATATTCTCACCTTTGTATTCTTAAAACAATATTCATAATACGTTTGTAATAGTATTTTACACTTTGTGCCTGAAATTGATTTAAGTTTTTACTGCTTATGAATTTGATTGAACTATGCTTTTCACGAAAGCAACATCCATGCATTCCGCAAAACTCTTCCTTTTCATGAAAGAGGTGAGAAATAGATAATTCCTTGGTCATGCCTTTACAACCCCTCAGCCTCGCTAGCACGAAACGAAACACCTCGAAGAACTGGCTTCACACTTTTGAAGTCATCTTACCACCCTAAAAGAGATAGTCTAAATCCTCTTCTGCCTTCTGACATAAAATACAACATGACGAGCCTCTAAAGTAAGGGTCTTTTCTTATCACCCAGTCTAAGGTATTAATCTTGCCATGAATGATCCGCTAGTAACAAATTTAACCTTCTTTGAATTTTCATCTTCTCAAAGAGGAAAAGACAAGTTTCCATCAAACAGGCAGAAAAAGATACAAAAAGAATGACTAGAAAAGCTTTCCATTGGGCTAGGAATTCAACAGAACTCATCTCTACGCCCCACAATACCACAAATTTCTCACAAGCAATCATATACACATCATCCAGATTCCAGTGTGTCCGAAAACTCAATAAAATAGTGATGTTCAAGGGAATATCTCCCCATGTATCCTCCCATAATAAGTACCCCTCCCATCCCTCAGAACTCGAAACAAACATTGAAAACGAAAGGTAGTCCTTTACAATATATTTCCAAGGGTTCCTAGTTGTGCCTCGAACCCCCACACAACCCATTTGAAAGGGAAAGACTCGTATTCGCTCACACTAACAATTTAGAGAGGGATTCCTAAAGTAAAGAAAAAAAAGATAGGTTATATCAACGAATAGGTCTAGCACCCCTTGCCTTGCGGCTTGAGCACATGAAGTGAAAAGGTACGCGTCATCCTGTGATTAATTGTAATTATAGTTTGACTAACCCTAAACGAAAAAAATCTTTGTGTTTAGGATTTTTTGTTCATTAACTAAAAAATAACATTTACAACCCTTCAAGTATTTTTTTCACTATTCCCACTATAGCTATGTTATCTCTTCTTAATTACATGTGCCTTAATATGCCTTAAGCTTGTATAACAGTCAGTTGATGGTTACAGAGTATCTTATATTAGTTTCTCAGTCCAGACTTGGTCCTATTTTCCCCTTTTCTATTTCTATAATATATTTTTACTGTTTTCTTTTCTTAAATATTTAAATTGTTTCTTCAGAAAATCTTCATGTGTTTTTTTTTTTTCGTTTATTTTCTTATCTGTTATTTTGTGATGACTTCACGGAGTGAACCTTGTGCAGGATTCTGATGGTTTATTTGTTAAGAAATCTGCAGCAAGCATGCTAAGTGGGAAGAGGCCTGCACAGGCAGCTGTGAGTTAATTTCACTAATGTTTTGCTTTCCAAGGAAAACAAAATGATTCATCAATACTTTCCTGTCATTATTCTATTTTAACTATTTTATTATATTTCTCAGCCTTCTAGTAAAAAAGGAAACTCAACTAAATCAGGCACCAGTAAGAAAGCAGATGGTAGTGCTCCGAGTGTTGCACCCCAGAAATCTTCTAAGCCCATTGAAGTTCCAGAAGATGTTGAGGTGATCTAATAACTTCTATGGTTCTATCTTCTTCTTGTTGTATTTGGTTTGTTGGATCATTCCAAAAGTTTTCGATGTTGTTTCTAGTTCTACTTCTTTGTTGATTGTTTTGAGTGGCATGGGTCCCAATCTGTGTAGTTTTTTTTAAAATTTTTTTTAGTTGGCTGCAATTTTCTGGATTTTATAGTTGAAGAGTGACTAGAGGATCTTTTTGAATAAAGTTAAGACATTGAGTCTTCTTGGTGTGAGAGATTGTTACTCATGTTCTTTCTAGGCATATAATATCTATAGTAGGTTCATACATCCTCATGTTGCATTGGCGGAATTGATTATTAGTTTATTATTGTTTTGAGAAGATCTAATGAAGGTTATATTGGTTTGTTTCTTACAAAAAATATTTGGTTTAGGCTGCTTCTTTATGTATAGACTATAGTCTAATTGCTGTTTTCACAAAACATTTGTAGCCGGCTGAGATGAGCCTTGAAGAGGTAGAGAGCAGATTAGGTTCTCTTGTAGATGCAGATACAGTTTCTCAGTTGAAGAGCACCGTGTGGAAAGAACGTCTTGAAGGTTGTCACATCAATGAAGTGTTATTATTTTCTATTCCCTTAGTTACTATTCCTATGCTGAAATTCCTATATCATTTTAACTGCTCATGAATGTTTAAACTATGTTTTTACTGAAATATAACTGCTAACTATGTTTTTAATGAAATTGTTTTCTTTACAAAAAAGTAGTAGTTTTGGAATATACCTGCTAAGTAAATATTTATTTCTGAATTATACCTGTTAAATACGTCTTTCACTTCTCTCTCCACTTACTTAAATATCCGCTACTAACCAACTTTAGTTGTCTTGTTAATTACAATTATGTTTCAAAGCTTGGTTTTTGCTTTAAAAGAAAATATATTGGCCGAAGTTTGACATTCAAGATTGGGTATTATACGACCGAATATTTCTAGCCTTTTCAGGGTTGCTTCCTTTTTTTGGATGTGCACCAGATTATTTTGTTATTGCATGGCTTAAAAAATATCAACTTCTATTTCAGCAATATCTTCATTGAAGCAACAAGTGGAAGGCTTGGAAGATCTTAACCCTTCTGTTGAGATACTTGTGCGTTTACTTTGCATTATTCCTGGTTGGAGTGAGAAAAATGTCCAGGTTTCTCTCTAACTCTGGTACTTTTACGTTTCTCTTATTCATTTTGTTTAGCGTGTGTTATTATATATTTATGTCCTCAAGCTAAATGATGCAGGTTCAGCAGCAGGTCATCGAAGTCATAACTTATATAGCCTCCAGTGCAAAAAAATTTCCAAAAAAGTGTATCGTACTCTGCCTTTCAGGTGGGTAGCTTGGATAGCTGCAATTAACTAGTGGGCTTTTGACTGAATGTTTGTTTCCTTTATTAGTAAAGGAAACCCATTTTCACTGATACAGCAGATAGTTGCAAAATGTACTTATAAATCTAAAAGAAAATAATATATCAGCTGACAAATTGATCCCAGATATTGCGTAAAAAAAACAAAACAGACCCCAGATATTAAGTTTGACCAAATGCATAGATGCAAATCACAAGCCTTACCTGAAAGCAACTTAAATTCACCAAAAAGCCCTCCAGTTAGAATTGATAATAAAAGGAGTATAATTAGAAAGAAAATGTGACATGGATTGCGGTGAAGAGCTGTGAAACTAAGCCCATTAAAATAAAATTTTAAAATAAATTTCATTCATACATTGTTAATTAGTGGAAATATGAATATTTTTATATTGTTAATTGTTGAAAATATGAATATTTTTATATTACCTTCTTGATGATAGGTATAAGTGAACGTGTAGCAGATATTAAAACTCGTGCTCAGGCTATGAAGTGCCTTACTACTTTTTCAGAAGCAGTCGGTCCAGGATTTATATTTGAAAGAGTAAGTATGGTTCTATGGTTTATAAATTGGTTTATTTTTCCATCTTGTAAGTTTTTATTTTCTCTCAACCCTTGGAAGTTCGTATCTTTTGAGTTTTGAGCATAAAAGTTTCTTCTCTTGTTCGAAAAAAATGGCAGTATTATTATGAAAAATTTCATATGACTTTTTATAATTTTATACATCTGTCTATAGTTCTGACAAATTTATTGTTATTTCTGCTTCAAGTAGACTTGGCAGAATTTTCACGCAATTGCAGTTTGTATTTGTTGGTTTTTTCTTCTAGATATTATATCACTATTTCCTTTGAACTTTTAGCTCTTCAAAATTGTGAAAGAGCACAAAAATCCGAAGGTTCTAAGTGAAGGACTGACATGGATGGTTTCTGCTGTTGAGGACTTCGGTATATCTCTTTTAAAACTCAAGGTACTTGGTTCTTCTTATTCACTGTTCTTCTTTCTGAAATATTTATGGCCTTCTTCTCTTTATGTACACTCAAATGTTCTATCACTGGGCTATGAACCCATCTCCTTTGTATATAATTTTTTTTATTAATGTACAAAAATAAAATTTTCAGGATTTAATTGATTTTTGTAAAGAAACTGGGCTTCAGTCCAGTGCTGCAGCTACACGAAATGCTACTATTAAGCTTTTGGGTTGTGTACATAAATTTGTTGGACCAGGTGACTAGATCTTTCCTTTCTGTTTCTTAAACTGTTTCGATAAAACAACTCCACCTCGCTAACCTTCTTTCATTTTTTTTGCAGATCTTAAGGGTTTTCTTTCAGATGTGAAACCTGCTCTTCTTACTGCAATTGATACTGAATTTGAAAAAAATCCATTTGAGGTTAGCAAGAAAATTTATTTATGCATTGGGTTATACTCAATTTATGTATTGGGTTCTACTCAATTTATTTATGACTTGGGTTCTACTCAATTTATTTATGTGTTGGGTTATACTTATTTTGAGTGGTTGTTCGAATTTTCACTTTTAGGGTACTGCTGCTGCTCCAAAAAGAGCAGTCAGGGCAGAAGAAGTAACATCATCAGCATCTGTTGGTGGAATGGATGGCCTGCCACGTGAAGATATTAGTGGGAAGATCACTCCTACACTGCTGAAGAATTTTGAAAGTCCTGACTGGAAGGTTGGGCAAGTAGTTTTAAAAGTTGTAGACCATTCTGTTTAGTGTTTTCTGTTTTATACTTGATTTGCTAGAATAAATGTGTCCTTTGTTTGTAAATAAAGTGTGTCATGATTAACAAGAGTGTAATTGAACTAGCATAAGTGTGTCAATGACCAAGAGATGATGAGTTTGAATATGTAGCCCCCTTGTTGAACTAAAAAAATACACGTTCCTTACATTTCAGGTTCGTCTGGAGTCGATCGAAGCCGTGAATAAAATGTTGGAAGAAGCTAATAAACGCATTCAACCTACTGGGACCTGTAACATTCTAAGACATATCCCCCTGCTTTTCTTTTTACCATTTTGATAATTTTTTGTTGTTGTCAATTCACTTGTAAATATTTTCAGCGGACTTACTTGGAGCTCTAAGAGGGCGCTTGTATGATAGCAATAAAAATTTGGTCATGGCAACTTTGGCAACCATCGGTAATGTGGCTTCTGCAATGGGTCCAGCTGTTGAAAAGTCAGGCAAGGTTTGTTGTGAATCCTTGGAAAATTTCTTCTCTTATCCTTTAGGAAGTTGAGCTTCAATAGTCCTTCACCTTGTGCACAGGGAGTGCTGTCCGATATTTTGAAATGTCTTGGTGACAACAAGAAGCATATGAGGGAAGCCACTTTGACTGCTTTAGATGCCTGGCTAGCTGCTGTCCATTTTGATAAAATGGTATGCCTTTATCCTGTATGGTATAGTTGCAATCAATGTCTAACATTATGTGACGGTAGATTTTTGTTTGTCCTCAGATTCCTTACGTGACATTAGCTCTAGTGGATAGTAAGCTCAGTGCAGAAGGGAGAAAGGATCTGTTAGAATGGTTGTCAAGGAAGCTCTCTGGAATCAATGATTCTTCTGACTCCATACAGCTGCTAAAACCAGCTTGCTCTGCTTTGACGGTACCATATTGTTGACAATTTGACTGGAATTTTTGAGGGCATATTTTACTTTTACTTTTCCTTTTTCAATTGCTTACCAGAATAAAATATACTTTAGGATAAATCGTCTGATGTCCGAAAAGCAGCAGAAGCATGCATTACCGAAATTTTAAGGGTTGGGCGACAGGAAGCTGTAAGAATCATGAACACTATTTTGTATTAACTATTTATTAGTTTTGAGTATTCCATAATTTTTTTGTCTTGTCAATAGGTTGATAAAATTCTTAAAGATATCAGTGGGCCAGCTTTGACTCTTGTTCTTGAACGACTAAAACCCTACAGTGCTTTCCAAGGTGTGTTGTTGGCTCTTCAAGTTACATTTATTTCTATCTTACTGCCTTGAGATTTAAATTTGTTTAACTTGTTTCACGCAGACACCTTTGAGTCAGCTAAACAAAATACCTCAAGCTTGACATCCAAAAATGCTGTAAAGGTTGGGAAGGCTACTTCAAATGGTGTTGCGAAGCATGGAAATAAAGCTATATCATCAGTATGTCCTTTTGCTAGAATCAGTAGCATTTTTACAATTTTTGGAAATTTATCGATCTAGCTAGTTCCCCGTGATCTCCTTCAATATCGTCATCTATTTTTACAGAGAGGCACCATTACAAAGGGAAACAGGACTGAATCCTTAATATCTGCGCATGATTTGGCTGTTCAATCTCAAGCTTTGTTAAATGTCAAGGACTCAAATAAGGTGCCTCCTCTTCTTATCAACATGCAACATCTATCTTTGATCTTATCGATTATTTTATTTTATTTTTATTATTATTATTATTATTCAATTGATCGACTTATTCTTTTGCAGGAGGAAAGAGAGAGAATAGTTGTCCGGAAATTTAAGTTTGAAGAACCACGCATGGAACAGATTCAAGACCTTGAGGTTTGTTATATCAGAGCGCTGTGTATCTGTTCTTTAATGATTTTTTTTTGTTTTATAATTACCAAATGTTCAGATAGATCTATTTATAATTTCTGAATTGTGGCTTCAATGCAGAATGATATGATGAAGTATTTCCGGGAGGATTTGCAGAGAAGGCTTTTAAGTACTGATTTTAAGAAGCAAGTTGATGGTCTAGAGATGCTGCAAAAGGTATCTTGTTACGGATGTTGTCTTTTAAATTCATGTCACATTCTTAAATGTCATATTTATACAAACTTCTATTACTCCAGGCACTTGCGTCAATTGGGAAGGATGTTATTGAGGTTTTAGATATTTTACTGAGATGGGTTGCTCTTCAATTTTGTAAATCAAATACAACATGTCTATTAAAGGTATAGCTTAAACTTTTCATAAATTCATATATTCTTTCACTTTTGTTCCCACACGTTATTATTATTATTTTTTTAATCTGGGATGTCTAATTAGATGGAAATGATCAGGTGTTAGAATTTCTTCCTGAACTTTTCGAGACTTTGAAGGATGAAGGATACTGTATAAACGAGTCTGAAGCGGCCATCTTCCTTCCATGTTTGATAGAGAAGGTGCTTCAAAGTGTTTTAGATTTGCTTTTAAGTTGTTGAATATATGAAATTTTATATTTTGTTTTGCTAGTTAGGGAATACAGCTTGACTTTTATAGTTCCATGGAAGGGGAGGACTTCCATGTTCGATAAATTTTATATGTTGTTTTGCTAGTTAGGGAACAGTTTGACAATGTTTTTTCAGTAAACTTTATTCTAATGCTGGTATGTTTTGCCAATGTTTTTTTCGTACTATGGAAGACAAACAATACTTCATTCACATCCATTACATCTATGTTGATGAATCTAAAAAAGGTTTAGAAGTTCTTTGGAAGATGATCAAGAATTCATTGTCCTTTTTTAGTGTAAGGAAATTGAATTTGCTCACCCACACTAAGGACCGGTCTTCAAATTACAACCCCAGACTTGTTTTTACCCCTCCTCAATCCAAATCATATTGGATAACAAAACACAAAGAGGCCCTTTATTAAGATTTTGATAATCTTTAGACTGTTACCAAGTTTTTTGCACATAATGATTGGAAATCCTTAGCTGCTACTGTTAGGTGTCTTTTCTTATCAAATGTTGTGATTAACTCTTTGTTTGCTGACAAGGCTCTGATTAAGGTTCCATGTATGAATCTATCTGACTTGATATTTAATCATGGTGCTTGACACGAATACGGGATTTTTCACTTAATAATTGAAAAATGGAACACTGCTAGCCATAGTAGCTCGAGTGTTATTAAAGGATATGGGGATTGGATTTCAATTTCAAACCTTCCATTTGATATTGGACTCGACATACTTTTTTGTAGTTATTAGTTTCATTCTGGGAGCCTGGAAGAAGTTTGTTAAAAGACCCTTAGCTTAATTAAAGTTTCTGTCAGAGGTAGTACTTTTCTTCATTTTGGTGATGACATTGTTAATCTGGATCCTCCCCAATTTGTTTAATGCCAGTTTTTTATGAAGGATTTCAGAAATCCTCTAGATCTTATCAGACGTAAAAGTGTTATGGAGGATGAAGGTATTGATACTAGATCTTTAAGACATGACGTGCTACTCATCAAATTTTCCTCAAAGTTTGCACCTACATTCCATGAATCTTTTTCCAATGGTTGTTGAACATACCCAACGAATTGTCTATTTGCTCAAAACCCTGCAAACTCCCCTTTGAAGTTCTTGATTTGGCGTGACCAAATGACTCCATTGAATTTTTTTGATTTGGCAGCTTCCCAAAACCCAAAGAATCCATCCCATCCCACAGATCAAACTCCTTCCATAACTTCTCTCATCCCACCTACAATTGTGCCCCTTGATCCACTGCCAAATTAATTCGAGATGAGGAACCTCTTCAAGCTCAGCTTGAAGATTCCTTTGCTTCTTGATCAACCTCGGGGCTTCTTTTCCCTATTGTTTAATGCTTTGATTGATTCTAGCACCGCACCCATCCATCTGCCTCACAACCTTTTTTACCTATTGCTTCCTACTTCCCTGTACCCACCCAAACATTAACCCAAGCCCTAAACTTCCAATCATAGAGCTCCCTCTTCAAGTATACTCGCTGAATTAAAGATGTTGGTGAGCCATATAAGAAACCTATTGACTTCTTAAATCCAGATCACTTGGACGACTGTTGCTCTTTGTTGCAAGCTAGTTCCATTGTCAAGAATTGGGACGGTCTAACTCATCCATCTCAGACATATGCTTCCTCTGTTCTCAATGAAAAGGTCAATTCAGATTCTTCAAGTCATATTTGCTCTAAAGATGCGACTTCTCTTGGTCAACATCCCAAAGAAGATGAGTTTCATCCCCCTATGGAGGATTCTAATGATGATTCGGTTTTCATCGTTAAATCTATTGACTCCTCATTATACATTATTGACACTGGTTGCATCCCCGTTACTGAAAAAATATTTCCTTCCGAACTTAAAGGAGCTCTCATTACCTCCTCAAGATTTTATATAACAAGTGGAAGGAAATGCTTCAAGAAAGTTTTCAGCTCCAGACAAGTTCTTAAACGTAGTTCAGATTAGTGGTTTTCAGCTAAAAGCTATTCCTGCCAAGCTTGGGGATGGCCAGAATTAGTGGAAAGCAGGCGTTGTTGATGATTGGCTATGGATTTTTAAGCCCTTTTGGCATATTTGCTCAGTCTCTCTTGGCATGTATGAAGGTGTTTCTATGGGTTTCTTCTTCTATAGCCTTTGCTGGTTCTCCATACAGTAGATTGTTTCATCTGGGAAGCAGTTTTCTAGCTCTAGTCTCTTGTTTTTATTGTTCTCTCAGTCTATTATAAGTGGCTGCTGTTTTTGTTTAGTTTTGATTATTGCATCTTGTATTTACCCTCTTCATTTCTCAATGAAAGACTAGTTTCTTGTTTAAAAAAATGTTGTTTTGCTAGTGGCAAGGACTCAAGACGACAAATTGTTTTCGTATGTTTACTCGTAAAAAGTGTATATGTTTTTTTTTTATTTTGCCTCTGGGAAAGATACTTACTCTACTGCATTGTGCTGCAGTTGGGACATAATATTGAGAAAGTGAAGGAAAAGATGCGGGAGCTGACCAAAAAAATCATACAGACTTACTCTGCAACAAAAATGTTTCCTTATATACTAGAGGGTTTACGTTCAAAAAACAATCGCACTCGAATTGAATGTGCTGACCTTGTTGGATTTTTAATGGATAATTATGGATCTGAGGTAATTCTTGATTGCAATGCAATAGAGTGATTTTTTATTTTATTTTACTTTTTTTTGATAGTTTCTTTTTGTAATAATTTTATATATCATTATTTTTGGATAAGAAACAATTTAATTGATGCGTGAAGCTAAGAGATTTACAAAAGACTACTACAGTTGGAAATGAGGGTGATATAACTATAAAGATGAAATAACGAGGATTGTTTGCACAAAGTCAGTTAAACTAACCGTATACCTAAAAAATGAAAATAAGTCTTATCTTGGAAAATGCTTCGATTTTAGGGTTTTTATGGTCATTTCATATATCAGTATATACACACGCGCATACACACACTTGTGTTTCCTATAAACAAGTTATAGAACTTGGATAAAATCATTGAGTAAGCTTTTGTGTATTTGCAATTTTTGGTCAGCTAAATGTATGTTTTACTCTTTTTTTTAGATTAGTGGGCAGTTGAGATCACTGCAAATTGTTGCAAGCTTAACAGCAGAGCGTGATGGTGAAATTCGGAAAGCTGCCCTAAATACCCTTGCCACTGGTTACAAGATTCTAGGTTAGTCTTGATGTTACTGAGCACCTGCTCCACGGGGAGTTCAATTATAATTAAACTATTTTACAGCACGACAGTCAATGCATAACATATTTTCTAGAACCACTGAAATTATCTTGGCTTTATAACTATATTATGGCCAAATAGTTTATTTTTTTCTTTGCTTCTGCTGTTGCTGTGTGCGTGCTTTTCACAGAACTTCTCTTCCCCTTGTTATGGAAATAACTAGTCTTCTTCATGTTTTTTTTTTCATCAATTATTTAATTTTATGTATACTTCATTTTGAGCAATGTTTTATATGCTTGGCTTCCTTCCTTACCTCGTTTATGATTGCCCATGGATGATTGTTCTCTTTCTTCCAGTTCTCCTTCTATCATGTTGTGACAGTATTTCACATGGCTGTGCATGTTTGTTGCTCTTTATAGGCGAGGAGGTTTGGAGATATGTAGGAAAACTGACGGATGCTCAGAGAAGCATGTTGGATGACAGATTTAAGTGGAAGGTCTGTTTATATTTTACATGCTTAAATGTCCGTGCATGCACAAAAATACCTCACACGCCGTGAATAGTAGAATGTTGATGCATGAATGTGTGTAGATGCACTAATAATGTCTTAACTATGAATGACATGTTCTAGTTTCTGCTATCTTTCCATTTTCATTCTGTACTTTGGTGTAACTTGTTCCAGGTTCGAGAAATGGAGAAAAAGAAAGAAGGGAAACCCGGTGAAGCTAGAGCTGCTATGAGACGGCCTCTTAGGGAATATGAGTACGTAACCTATTATGCCCAATCATGTGTTATTTTTTTTCCTAAGGTATCACGTTGTAGCATGGTGTTAGTTTTATCGGATGATTGTGAAGCCTACTAGAATTTGTTTTCTGAAATGATTTTAGACCTGCTTTGAGACAGTCTTGTAGGTCTTTAATCTTTTGTAGGAAATATGCTTCTTGATGTTTTTTGGTGGGAAAGAAATCAGCCGATATTCCACGAGTCATATCTAGTTTTTTCACTAGTGAATTGGCTCGTCCGAAGGTTTTATTATGGGTTTCGTTCTCTAAAGCATTTGTTATATATCTCACTCAGCAGAGTTCTAATATGGAAAATTTCCTCTAGTCTTTCCTTTATTTGGTATGAAGCTGCTGTATTGTTTGGCATTTTGTTTGTCTCTTGTGTTTTGCTTTCTTTTGGACAATGTTTTTTTTTTGAAACGGGAAACCAAATTTTCACTGAAAAAGAATGAACAAAGAACTATATATGACCGCAGCAAAAAAAAGACCCAGCCAAAACAAAAAGGAAGACCTCTACAAAAACGGCCTCCAATCTGAAGAAACTACATTTATATGGTAATTGCATAAAAGTGTAGTTACAAAGGCTCAAAGAGAAACTTAGAATTTAATGGGAGCCTAAACATCCTCCACAGATCTCTCCAATCTAAAATTTCTATGTTTTCTTTTCCCCCAAAGGAACCACAACATAGCACTATTTCTAGCTTTCCAATCTCATTTCATTGGGGGGAAGTTTCTTGTAATCCACACCTTGGGTGGTTGGAAAGCCGTCCTTTCTAAAGTACATTTCATTCAATCAGTGAACTGCCATTTCTTTTCCTTCTTAATCAATAAAAAAGAATAAGAAAAAGAAAAAACTAGAGTTTCTTTGGCAATCAAATGTAGAAGATTCAAATGATTGTCCTGTTTTTCATTAAGGTGCATTAAATTTATCTAGACACATGAAAATGATTTCTTTTTTTGATATCATGAAAAACTAAAGAAACAAGGGTATAGCCCCATAGTTTTTTTCTTGTGGATAAATTTCTTAGTTTTGGTTCCATTCTTTATCACATAATTCATTATGTATTGTTGTTTAGTTTCATAGTTTGTACTTTTCTCATGTTAGTTTGTGCAATTTCTTTCCAGATCTGATGTAGCTGAGCAAAGTGGGGAAGTGTTTCGATCCATGTCTGGATCAATTTTAACGAGGTATTTCTTTTTTCTGATTTATGAGAAATGTGCAGCATCAGGTTTTAAGTGTATGCCTTGTGATGCCTCAACGATGACACGATGAGTTCCATCAGGCTTAAGCATATATCTTGGCTATGTTGTGTACTTCGTTTCTTTTTTTGTTTACTAGGTATGCTTTTTTTTTTTTTTTTTTTTTTTGGGGGGGGGGGGGGGGGGGTGTCGATTTCTTAAACAACCTTTAAAACCAA
>JBBMEG010013496.1:0-30307 GCA_037832605.1 Cyclanthera cordifolia
CATCTTCTGAAGTAAGGATGTTGTTTGCTAAAGTTGCTGCTCGCTCTTCAATTTCCTTGAAAAGCTTCTTGTGTCTTCAAAGTTAGTCTAGGGCTTATCATTGTTTCTTGTACGTTGAGCTTGCTAGCTGGGTTAGACTTTAAGAAGTTCTTATTCTCCGTAAGACGCTTGTAGTGTGGCCGACGTCGTGAGAGCTTGTTGATATGAGCCTACCTAGTGACCCTAGTTTCAAGTATCTTTGCCAATTTTGGTTTCGAGTTTTCAACTTTATGGTTTCTCAGTTACTGTTTACTAGTTCGTTGTTTGGTTTGTTCATGCTAAGAATTAAGCGTTGGGATGCTTTAAAAGGTTTTGAGTTCTAGGATGAAACTCTTGGTTTGATAATAACTCAAATGCAAAGTTTCCAGTATCGGAACTAAAGAGTTGTGGTTGAAGTGTTTTGCTCAGTTAAGAAGTTAGTTCAGTGTAGGAGCTTTAGGTAGTCTTATTAGATGAAGTTTCTTTGTGAGAAAGAGAATACGAGTGGGTTGTGTATTTCAAGTCTGAGTTTTGCGAGCTTAATCAGCTTTCGATGATGAAAGCCCTTTAAGGGGAAGTAATATGACAAATCACCTTAGGTTATTGGTCATGTTAGTTAAAAATGAAAAAAATAGAACAAATTTTCCAACTTATAGGACTTGAACCAAGTCTTTTCTAAAACAAGGATTAGTCCTCTCAACTCTTCTAGTAGCAATTTATTAGGATTTTTGTTTAAGGTTATTTATTTATCAAATAGAAAACAAGGGGTCTTATTGCAAATACTCAAAAATTTAACCCTAACATTGGCTAAACCCCTTCCCCTTCGATTTTCTCTCTTCTTCGTCTTTTTTCCTCTCACCCAAATCACCCAAACCAACCCCTCTCTCGCCTGATCTCCCTCAGTCCCGACCTCCCTCTCTCTCACCGTAGACTGTCTCTCTTTCCTTCTTTCTCACCGTCGACTGTCTCCCGCACCCTCTCTCTCTCTCGCGACTGTCTCTATCTCTCTCTCGTGGCTCCTTGATCCCTCGCAAACTCACCCTCTAGGTCTGCTCTGTCTCGTTCTTTCTCTTTTTCTCTCTCACTCATCTCTGTTCTCTCTCTCGCGAACTTCCCCAGCAGTCTTGAAGTCGCGATTCTTTTTGTGTGTGAGTTCGTGGAGGTGGTGAGTTCGGCTTAGGTGCTTTTAACTGTGAAGCTCGGGAGTCTTAGAGGTAAGTTTCGTTCTCCTTCTCTTGAGTTTGGGTTGAAGGTCGAGCGTACGTTGAAGTCGGTGGTTTTCCCGCGCTTGTGGTTTGGTTTTGGTCTTGCAAGGAAGGTGTCCGACAAAATGCTTGAGAGAGCTCGGTGAGTTATGTGTGGGCATCGAAGTGTCGGCCCGCTAGGTGTGATTGAAAGGTTGGTCGAGAGTCTGTGAAGGCTTAGTATGGAGTTTCTAGGTTGGATTCAAGGCTGGTAAGCTTCAGTTAGCCTCTCGGCTAGTTTGTTCGCGTTGTGTAAGCTATTGTTGGTATACTTTCTACCTTTTAAGTATGTGTTAGTGTTGTTTTGGGTGCTCTTAAATGCTTACTTGTTTTATTGTTCACCTGTAGGTTCGGGTGCTTAGCTAGATTGTTCTTTTGGAGCTAAAGCCTAGTCGTAGCTGGTTCTAGTAGAACCAAGGGTAAGGGACCCTAACGGGTGCATAAGCTAGTTGTATTCTTGCTTGGTTGGTTTGTTTATCATGTTGTTACAACGTTGTTGCTTGTTATTTCCTTATTGAATTAAAAGCATGTGGTATGCGATCTAGTAGGCTAGAATGTGGATTATATGTTGTTTGTTTCTCGTTATTTTCTTATTGAATTGAAAGCATGTGGTCTGTGATCTGGTAGGCTAGAATGTGGATTATATGTTGTTTGTTGCTCGTTATTTTCTTTATTGAATTGAAAGCATGTTATCGTGATGATATGTTTTTATGTACTGATCCCTAGACGAATAAGTTGGTAGATTCCTAATGATTCGCCTTTCTTCTATTATGTACATTTGCAATAGATTATAGGGTCATTGCATGCATTGTGTGTTGAGGTGAGCATCGAGTCACTTTCCTTGATAGTGTGAGCATATCCGCCAGATGGCCTCGACATGTCTCTGCTCCGCCATAGGGTTGTTGTAGTAGACCGTGACACGTCAGGGAACGACCCATCGAGGTGGCCAGACGGGGCAACGTTCTCTAACGGACAGAGGTAGTCAGATGTGAGAGATTGTGCTTGTGGAAGGATTGATTGCAACCATCCTGAGAGCGACTCGTGACTATCGGGTCTGACCAAAGGGTCTTTTAGACATGTTGGGTAGCTGACCCAGTCTTAAAACGTATAGTTGACCCGAGGTGTCAAGACAATGCATGAAAATCTTTAAAATTTTGGTAGAGTTTCCCTTAAAAATGGAGAAACTGCACCTGTAAAATTACATAACCTTGACATTTGCACAAAACTTTAATAGACATCCTGAAAAAGGTTTCAAATCATCCTAATTGACCAACTCAAACCAAGAAACTAGCCCCGACGACGCTCTTGATCCAAACCCTTCAACCTAAAGAAGTCCAAACCACATGATTAAGAGAGCAAGCTAAAATTAAAATTAGGAATAACAGAAACACAAAAAAAAAAAAATCCTACAATAACCCAAGCTTACTCGCTGCTACAAGCCAAGTAAGGCCAAGTCAAGCCCAAAACGCACGTCCACGGCGTCGCAACACTGAAACGCGGCCACCCAAGCAGCAGCAAGCTCAGTATCTTGCAATGGCTAGCCGGGAACGGCCAAGAGAGGGAAAGGTCGAAAGAGAGAGAGATCAGGCGAGAGAGAGGGGCTGAGTCGGGCGAATGGGTCGCGGGCCATAGGTAAAGGAGAGGGTCGTAGTGATGGGTTGGTCGGCGACGAGGGAGAGAGTGACCGGCAAGGGAGAGAGAGAGTGAGATCGAGAGGAAGGCAGGTAAGGGAGAGTTTGAGAGGGTGGAGGGGGTAGGTTTAGTTTATTTTCTTTAATTTTTTTTTTTTTAATAAAAACAAAAAAAAAATTAAATTTTAAAACAAATAATAAACTACGTGTAAAGGTGGTTTGTAAGAAATACACTTAATTTTAAATGTGAAGTTGGAATTATATTACAAGTATTCAACCATTTTTCCTAAACAAATATTTCTTTAATTATATTATTCATGCAATTTGTTTGATTTTTTTTATTGTTATATAAGAAAAATTCCCAAATGTATATGTATAGTTTTAATTACTAAATAAATATTATCAAAATTACTACATGTCGCCGATATGGAGTGATTGGGTCGATGAAGATAGATACATAAATCTACAGCCGTGCTTATACAAAATGAAAAGTGACAAATGTCAAAGAGATCTTTACAACTATTACTTCAACATAAACAAGAAGAAAATGGACTTAACTTGCTGCAAGTTTGTCAAAGTCATGGGCAAAGTTTGTACTAAAGCTTTTGAATTTTGGTTCTCATTCCCTTGTTTGGAAGCCTTAAAACCTAATCCAATGAAGCTTTATAAAAATTGTCAAAGTCTGGTAACGAGTAGGTCAGCACGTGTAACGTATAGAGGCGCTGCACCTCGTAGTGTCCCCGTTACAACGAGTAGGTCAACCCGAGTGGGTTGGTCGTGGAGGTTAGGACTCTCCTGTGGACAAGTCGACGGAGTCGAAGTAACGTTTAGAGGCGTCGCACCCTGTGGCATCCCCCATTACAACGAGTAGGTTGGTCGTGGAGGTCAGGACTCTTCCCCAGGATTCGATCGAGTCTAAGTAACGTAGGCGGACGCTGCACCCCGTGGCGTCCCCGATTATAACGAGTAGGTCAACTCGAGTGGGTTGGTTGTGGAGGTGAGGACCCGTAAGGGTTGACCAAGTCCAAAGCCGACCTCTGAGGAGGACGGTCAAGTAGGCTAACCTGGGTGGGTTGGTCGTGGAGGTTAGGACTTTCCTATGGATAAGTCGACCAAGTCCAAAGTAACGCTAAGGGATGCTGCACACCCGTGGCGTCCTAGCGCTACAACGAGAAAGATGCACCCTTAAGGGGGTCAGCCATGAAGGTGAGGACCTACGAAGGTTGACCAAGTCCAAGTAACTTCTGAGTCAAGGCCGTTACACCTCCGAAGGGTAACTGTCAGGAGTTACGGTGGTATTCATACCCGGCTTAATGACGGATGTTTCTAACGGCTAGCCATTATATCGCCCTAAATGAGCCGCATCGGTTACGAGATCAGCTGCTATAAAAGTCAAGTCATTTTCCCGTCCAAAGAACGGATCCTAAGCTAAGTACTCTTACGCTATTCCTAAAGTTTTATACTATTCTCTTAAATTCTATTTTTGACTTAGGCATCAGAGGCCCTGTGGCTCACACCACACCGGTGTGTCCTAATTTCGCTTTTTTGCAGGCCCTTTCGTCCTCAGTTAAAACAAATCTACTGTGGATATCCGTTGACGATTTTTCGGCATCAACAATATATATGTGGCTTGCTATAATAAAGTAACTTTTAATTAAACAATTTTAATTATAACACTTTTTCTAAAATGCTTCTTCTCTAACGGATAGTGGTTACTGTTATAAGAGGCTTCACATGTTATTAGGGCGGTGATCGCTACATTGACCCGAAGTGTAATAGGACTGACCATAGGTTCAATAGTGTGCACTCAGGAACTTAGCATCGACAGGAAACCTGGTCGTCCATACGTGTAACCTAGCTGAATGGTCTAAGGCGTACAGGGTGTGATAATGAAAATCAGGCATTAGTCGGGTATCCTTCATTGTAAAAGTTGGAGTGGGAATTTGATAGGCAATGAGCAGCCGGATTTGCTTAGGCATAAGTGGACGTCGCCCTAGCAGGTTGGATCGCTCTCAGCTCGGCACCGTGCGTTGCACCTGATGTGTTCGGGATTGACTGCACCGTGCCGGAGGGACCTAGGATAGCCTGGGCGACTCTAGTGGTTAACCTTTTCCCTAGGCACTTTGTTGTACTGGGGAGAGTTTGGGTAGTGGCTTTTTAGGTCTCATGGCATTGGCCACTGAGGCCCCTCCGCGAGAACTGTCTCAGGGCTGTCGGGCCAGGTGACTCGAGTTCTCGAGAGTTGGGATACTTCCTTTCGTTTCTTGTGATTTTCATACACTTTTGATTAACGCATGTCTATTTCTATATGTTGCGTGCACTCCGTCTGGGGTTTCTTACTGAGTTTTCACCGACTCACCCCTTCGTTTTATGTTGGCTACGGATTCAAAACCATAGTTGTAGGTATGCATCAGGATGGATGAACTACATTTGAGGAGAGACTAGGGGAGGAACAAGCTCGTTGTGTCTTATTTCTGGTTGTTTTACTTATAGTCGAGTTGTAATTCCTTATGCAAAAGCTATTGGAATATCTTAATTTTAAATCGTTTTAGTTTTGAAACCAAGATCTCGGAATCCATATTTATGTTTAAAATTGTTGACTGCCTGGATAGGATAAGTTTTTTTTTTTGAACTTGCAGGTTTGTTTTAAATGCATTTCGAAATGTCTACGTTCTGTTTTATAGGTTTTGCAGGTATGTGTTTCTTATATTTTAGGGGAGATTCTGCCAAAAGTTTCTTTAAAATTTTAATGCATTAGAAAATTTCGTGCTATAACCTAACGGTTTTGTAATGGGTTGCTACAGTTCGTATCAGAGCTCAAAGTCATAGATTCTGTAGACTAGCTTATGATGTAAGCTGTGTAGGTCCCCTGGTGTCTTCAGCTGTAGGTCGTCATCAGGTAACAACTAAAAGAAGGGTTAAGAAGTATAAATGAGCATGATTGAATCATAAGTAGGAATATCATGATTGTGTGTGCATTTTGTTTAATTTTTTGTGCATATTAACTCCTTTTGTAATAGAGATTTCGGTGGGGCGGATAGCCGCGTTGCTCAAAGTATTGGTCCAAGAAGTTAGAGCCTGATGTGCTAGAAATGTACCTCAAAAGGTCTCTTTGGTGGCTATGATTGCTTTTCCGGCAATAGTTTATCCCTCAGTTGTCTCTCTTTCTCCTGAAGAAGTAGTGGCAGAAGAGGTTAAGGTGTCGTTAAGGCCAGTGGTGGGCGTTGTGACTCTGCCATTCATTGGGCTAGAATTGAAGGTCATAGGGCTTTCAAACCTATAACCTGAAAAGTAGTTTGAAGCACGATAATTGCAGTCATGGAATTCATCGTGGTTGTAGTGGGCAATGTTGCGATAAAGTTCTGGAAGGTATAAAAGACTTCAAGAAATGAAGTCTTCCAAGTCTTTGCATCTTTTTATGTTGAGCCCTTGTTGAAATCGAGAGCCTATTGTCTGCTTAAGAGATGTAAATTGTTAATGGAGTGCTCTAAAGCTCAGTAAGTCAGGCTTTCGATAAATGTGCTAAAGTATGATGCCAACTATTTGTAGAGGTCTGAGCTTGAGATCTTGCTTGAAAGTATTAAGCCAGCAACCTTGACGAAGTTCAAGAGATCTTCACTGAGTTATGCGTACTGAAATAAAGTCATAAGTCGTTAGTGGAGCATGAGTAACTCTTCCAGTGGACTCATTGTTTGGAGGATAATTCCCTATAAAGGATGAAAATATGATTCTTCGTTATAGAACTCTAGAAAAAGTTTCATAGCTTAGTGAGCTTCTGGAATCACATGGCTTATGTCTCCCAATTCTTGTCAGCTGAGTACTAGAGGTGAAATTTAAGTAGTCGAGTAGTGTTGAAAGTGCTACAAAGAAAGTAAAGGTTCTACGACCATTTGAGTTCAAGAACTGTAAGCAATGTAAGTTGAACTTCAAGTGGGCTCAAAGACAAGGAACTTGAGTTGCATCGCACACATTATAGAATGACCCACCAGGGGTTCTAAATATTGAGCAATTCCATGCTTCTTGATGTTTGGTTAAGGCCGCAGATGTTGGAGCACCTGTTGAACGTTGGGGCCAGCAGGGAGCTCACAACGAATAAGGAAGAAGCTCGTTAACCCAATACATTAGACATAGTTTAACTTGAGATCAAACCGTTCGAGCTTGTGCTGGTCAATATTACTTGGTGGAACGAAGCATGTAGACACCTAAGAAAAGTCGAGATGTTTGAAGGTCGTAGAAGAGTCGATTGCAAAGAAACTCATAGTTATGCTTGTTTCAAGTTTGACGCTTTTTTGTGAACATATTGGTGGATCGATAGTTATGACGACATCATTGTCAATTGAAAAAAAATGTTGTTTTCGGTTCAGCTTGAGAAGCAACTAAAAGTTATGAAAAGAAAACTTTTAGAATGAGACATATTTTCAACCTTCTTAAGCTAAGGAAGCTTTAGTTAAAATTTTATTGCTAAGGAATTTAAGGATACTCGATGTTGTTACCTAAAGTTGACAATGCCGATGAGAGTGTTGACTCCGTGCCTGTGACCAAATTATTTCCTAAACAGCTGGTAGGTTTGCCTTGTAAGAGACTTAGCTTACAAGTTATAACGATGTGTTGGACGCCCATTATGAGGAAAGAGAGGTTGTAAATCAGTTGCAAGGTTTGCTCGTTTAGGAATCTTTCGGTCAGGTTCATCTCTTAGAGGTTACTTGTTCTTATAATTCGTAAGTACACTTTGATGTTGTTTTGCAATATTTTGATAAGGTGTGCATATTTTTAGTCGAAGAATCTGTAGTTAGCTACGTTTCGACTAGTTGATTAATGAGGAGCTCGGTGAAGGTTTCTTCTAGTTTTATGGAAGATGGTCGATAGTAATGGGTTATTAGTTAACCTAAGAGTATAAGGAGCAAGTGAGCGTTCACCTAGATCCTTGTTGAGAAAGTGATCGTCAATCTTGAAGGACCCGTCACTAAGATTCATTTGGAGAACGTGGTCGAAAGTTTTAAAAGGTCTCATATCAAGGTTCATAATTGTTGTTTATGCTAAGGAAAAGTTTGATTATAAGACAAGCAGTTTTAGCAAGGAGGTTCAACGAATTGGATCAGTGCTAGAAATGCACTCGTTCAACGCGTTGTAGTTTTACAATTGGAAATGCTTCTTAGATGCTCCCATGAGATTTCTTTTGGTTAAGGAACTCGTGCCTTCTATCATTGCTTCTCACGCATGTTTGGCTCTAGGTTGTGTATGGGCAGTGGCCTTAGGTTATGTAGCGGCCATCAGACCAAGAGTTATGACGGATGTCATTTCGGGCCATAGAGCCTTAAGCTGCGAGCAAAGTGTGCCAAAGATGTGGTGTGAAGCATAGAACACAGTTGGTAGATGGTATTTCTCTTTGAGGAAATTGAAATTGGCCAAGCTTAATTAAGCTTTGTCCCACCTTTTGGAGTAAGGATGCTTTCTACTAAAACTGTAGCTAGGTCTTTAAGCTTCTTTAGAAAGCCTTTTGAGTTTTCAATGTTAGTCTTGGGCTAGACAGTAATGTTTGGACGTTCACCTTGCTAGCAGGGATAGAATTGGCAAGGTTTGTCTTACCGATAAGACAATGGCGGTGTGATTGCTCTTGTTAGAGCTTGTTGCTGGAAGCCAACCTAATGACCTTAGCTTCGAGTATCCTTTCCAAGTTGGCTTCGAGTTTCAACCTTATGGTTTAAAGGAGGTTGTCGTTTACTAATTGTTTAGCGTGAAACATCTCTTAGTGCTATTTGGTTTTCTCTAGTTAAATGCAGATCCACTGGGTGGAGTTCTGTGGAATTCAAAGTTCGTTTGATTCTCAGTGGTGCTTGTTCTTCTTAGTAGTTGAAAACTTCAATGGAATTACTTTAAAGACTACGTGTTCAGGATTGATATTAAAGGTTGTGTAGGTTGTATGATTCGAAACTGTGCAGTTTCCTCTCAAGAGTGTTGTTGGATATCTCTTGGTTAAGTGTTAATCATTTAAATGCCTTGAGGAGTGTGAAAATTGTTGAGTGTAGTTGAAGTGATTTTTTGTCGAGAAGTTAGCTATGTAAAGGTGCCTTGGAAAGTCTAAGCAAGTGAAGTTTCAAAATGGGAATGCAAGTAGGATGTGTATTCCAAGTTTCCCGAGTTCAACTTTCAGGGACGAAAGCCTTTCGAAGGAGGGAGTAATGTGACAAACCACCCTAAATGTCTATGGGCTTGTTGGTTAAAAGGAAAAAAAAAGAATAATAACTTATGCCACACATAGGATTTGAACCAAAGTCTCTTCTGAGATAAAAAGTGGTTAAACCAACTAAGCAAGAAACATTTTATTAAAAATTTAAGGTTAATTTATAAAATAGAAAATCGAAGGATCTAATTGCAATTACCTAAAGTTTAACCCTAAATTTCTCTAAAACCCCTCCCTTTCGATTTCACCCTCCTCTCCCTCGCGATCTCTCTCTGCCTCCCTCTCTCCCTCGATTTCTTCCTCATCTTCTTCTTTTACTCTAAATCCCTCCCCTACTTGCCAATCTTCACGCGATTTCTACCTCTTTCTATCTCGCGTCTCAGTCTCCCTCTCGATCGCCTTCTTCGTCAGCACCTCCCTCTTTTTTAGCAAGGAAATTTCTATTCTCTTGAAGCTCGTTTCTAGAGCACATTCCCCAAGCAATCCTCATCGTTAGCTTCGTCTTCTTCTTCGGTGCGTGTGTAAGGGTGGGTCTTTGTGGTATCGAGTTTTGGCTACTATCATTGGGGTTGCGGTGCTGTTTTCTTCAAGGCAGGGGGTTTATGTATGTACAATGCTGGTGAGTTGGTAATTATTTTTGGGTTAGGCTTGTTAAGGAGTCGTCTGGTTTGGTTGTCACTTGTTCTAATTTAAGCCGATGGTGTTTGTTGATATTTTGGGAAGCAAGGTGATTTGAAAATAGTCCTAGCTGGTTTGGTGTGGAGATAAGAGTTTGGAGGTTTTTTGGTCTTGCAAGGAAGGTGTTCGACAAAATGTTTGAGAGAGCTTGGTGAGTTATGTGTGGGCATCAAAGCGTTGGCCCGCTAGGTTTCATTAAAGGGTTGGTCGAGAGTCTGTGAAGGCTTTGTATGGAGTTGCTCGGTTGGATTCAAGGCTAGTAAGCTTCATATTAGCCTCTCGGCTAGTGTGTTTGTGTTGTTAAGCTATTTTTGGTACACTTTTTACCTTTTAAGTATGCGTTGATGTTGTTTTGGGTTCTCTTAAATGCTTACTTGTTTTGTTGTTTAATTGTAGGTTCGAGGGCTTAGCTAGAACAATCATTGTGGCTCAAGCCTCGTGCTAGTCGGTTCTTTTGAACCAAGTGTAAGGAACCCTAACGTGTGCATAAGCTAGTTTTATTCTTGCTTGGTTGGTTTGTTTATCTCGTTGTTACAACCTTGTTGCTCGTTATCTCTTTATTAAATTGGAAGTATGTGGTCTATGATCTGGTAGGCTAGAATATGGATTATATGTTGTTCGTTGCTCGATATTTCTTTATTGAATTTGAAATCATGTGGTCTATGATCTTGTAGGCTATAATATGGATTATATGTTGTTCGCTGCTCGTTATTTCATTATTGAATTTGAAAGCATGTGGTCTGTGATCTGGTAGGCTAGAATATTGATCATTTGTTGTTGTTGTTCGTAGTTATTTCATCAATAATGTGTGGAAAGACTTTAGGAAAGTGATGCAATGTTTCTTCCTAATTTTCTTGTTCAAAAATTAGTTGTTGCTTGCTCAAGTCACTTTCCTTGATAGAGTGAGCGTGTCAACCATGCCGTCTAGGCACGTCTCCTCCCCGTCATAGGGTGGTTGCAGTAGACCATAGGGTCTATTATTTGTGGACACGTCAAGGGGCGACCCATAGGGGTGTAGGGCTGGACGCTGCCAACGTTCCCTGACGGATAGAGGTTACTATTGTAAGAGGCTTTGCACGTTATTAGGGCGGTGATCGCTACATCGACCAAAAGTGTAATAGTACTAACCATAGGTTCGATAGTTTGCACTTAAGAACTTAGCATCGGTTGGGAACCTGGTCGTCCATATGTGTAATCTAGCTGAGTCATCTAAGGCGTACAAGGTGCGATAGTGGAAATCAGGCATCGGTCGGCTATCCCTCATCGCAGGAGTTGGAGCGGGAATTTGTTAGGCAGCGAGCAGCCGAATTTTCTTAGGCATAAGTGATCGCCACAATAGCAGGTTGGATCGCTCTCGGCTCGGCACCGTGCATGGGACCTGATGTGTTCGGGATTGACTCCTCTAAGCCGGAGGGACCTAGGATAGCCTGGGAGACTCCAGTGGTTAACCCTTGCCCCTAGGCACTCTGCCATACTCGAGAGAGTTTGGGTAGTGGATTTTTAGGTCTCATGGCTTTGGCCAGCGAGGCCCCTCCTCGAAAACTGTCTCAGGGCCATCAAGCGAGGCAACTCAAGTTCTTAGGAGTTGGGATACTTCCCTTCGTTTGTTGTGATTTTCATAGACTTTTGATTAACGCATATCTTGTTTTATATGCTGCATGCACCCTGTGCGGGGTTTCTTACTGAGTTTTCACCGACTCACCGCTTCGTTTATGTTGGCTATGGATTCAAAATCATAGTTGCACGTACACACCAGGATGGATGACCGACAGTTGAGGATAGACCAGGGGAGGAACAAGTCTGTTGTGTCTTATTTATGGTTGTTTTACTTATAGTCGAGTTGTAATTCCTTCTGCACGAACTATTGTAATATCTTAATTTTTAACCGTTTTAGTTTTGAAACCAAGATCTCAGGATCCATATTTATGTTTAAGACTGTTGACTTCCTTGATAGGATAAATGTTTTGTTTGGAACTTGCAGGGTCGTTTTAAATGCATTTCGAAATGTCCAGGTTCTGTTTTAATGGTTTTGCAGGTATTGATTTCCCATATTTTAGGGGATATTCTGCCGAAAATTTCTTTAAAATTTTCATGCATTAGCAAATTCCGTGCTATAACCTAACGGTTATGTATCAGGTTGCTACATTGATTAAGCCCATAAATAATAATGTTTGTAATTGAAAATAAAACATCCAATTAATTAATCCAATGAAAGTTACCAAAGCTTCGTTCTTTCTATATTTAATTACTCTATTAAATAATAGCGCCTTTAAGAACTTCAGAACTTGTATTTAGAAAAACGACAAGAAAAATTCAAACAAAAACAAAAGAAAAGAAAGAAGCAAACAACTTTCATACTAACAATGGCAATTATCAAAGGAGCGGTAATCGTGGTAGTCTTCTTATTCGTCGTAAATTTATTGGTCTTAGTTCAATCTTCAAATTCAGATGACAACTACATGTCGCCGATATGAAATGATTCGGTCGATGAAGATAGATACATAAATCTACAGCCATGCTTATACAAAATGAAAAGTTACAAATGTCAAAGAGATCTTTACAACTATTACTTCAACATAAACAAGAAGGAAATGGACTTAACTTGCTGCAAGTTTGTCAAAGTCATAAGAAAATTTTGTACTAAAGCTTTTGAATTTTGGTTCTCCTTCCCTGGTTTGGAAGCCTTAAAACCTAATCCACTGAAGCTTTATAAAAATTGTGTTACAAAATTAAGTTTTATATATTTAAATAATAAATGACATACCAATAAATATGTGTGGCATCGTGTGATCAATTTTTTTTTTGTTATTTTTACAATTTTGTTTAATCATATTTAAATAGAGCATGAAAATAAAGTTGATATTGGATAATTAGAGTAATAATTACCCTTTTCATTATATGTACGCGTGTGAGAAATATTTCAACCACGTTTTACTAGAATGCCAAAAGAGTTTTGAATGGTTTAAGAATATATGGCAGAAAAATAGTTTAAATTGTTGAAGAAAATATGGCACAAGACGTAACCACATGGCCCATGTCACCAGATTGTTGCATAAGTTATTAACCATTGTATTTTGTCATTAAGTACAACTCGTATTCTAGATCATTCTAATTGTAACAAATTCCTTTGTCTTCTTCTTCATTCATCATGTATATAATTAATGAATAGTATCATTGTGTGAAAATATATAAAACATTTCCCGCCATTATAATGTTCTCCACTTCTCTTCTTTATATTACAACTTGGTATTATTAGTTCTAGGATTCTGCCATGGCTACTCCAGCAAACGTTTTTCTGCTGCAAATGTGCTTAGGATTCTGCCATGGCTACTCCAACAACTTTTGTAAGTCCTCCTTTAGATGATCTCCTTAATCAAATTACTTCTATTAAAATGGATAGAGGAAACTTTCTTTTTGGAAAAATCTTCTTGTAACAACCCGACCCAAACTAGGACCAAATGTGGGTCTATACCATAAATGCATGAGTAAACAATCCTTTTAAAGTGGGAACAAAGTAAATAATACTCTTTTTATTTAATAAACGGAAAAATATTTAATAATCAAGGAAAAAGGGTACCCAGCTCAAAACCAAGAGAAAACAAAGAAAAACGTAAATAAAGTACATGCCTAATGATAAAAAAGGAAAAAGAGTTTATGATAACATATGCGGTAGTACGAATAGAAACGACTCAACAAGTTCGGCCAATGTCTTCCCAACTCCCGATCAGCCATCCTCGTAGAGCTCATGCATACATATGAGGGCCACAAAAAAGAAAGAGGGAGTTATTAAGCTCAGTAAGGATCCTTACCCGAAATCAATACCAGTAAAATAATAAAAGTATGAACTCGATAGAAAGATGCATTATCAAGATAATATTGGGACCCCATTAAGACCTTGAATTTCTAGAGTTTTTAGTGAATGGTAAAGGTGACACCGGGGCTATCCTATGGGACATGCAACTTATGGACCCTGCTGGGAAAGATCATGCCCTTCTAGGGCTTTCCTTAGAAATGCCACTCCCAACCCTTCGTTAGAATACTGGCTCGTGAATTTATGGAATTAGTCGCTCCTTTCATCTCATAGCACAAATAAAATTTTTATATAAATTTTCTAAGCGTAGCAATAACTCTATACAGGGTCTCACGAAAAAACAAGACAGTCATTGCATTAAACAATCGATTAAGGCATTAACCTTATAATTTCTCTCAATTACCCTGCACCTGCTTCTAACTAATCACGAGATCCTAAACTAAGTTCCCTTACCTTGGTTGAAATTCTCTTATTTACCCTTAGAAAGCTCGAACTGCGAGTCCCAGAGGTTCTTCCCTAGTTCAACTAGCAAAAATAGGGTAACCGATTCGAATTTGGGTCTAAATCTAACAAAAATGGACTCGAAGCATTGAAAATACCCAAAAATCACTACCCCGTCCGACGAACGATGGCGTGGTGTGGCCAGAATGCTGATCGGCAGCGGCGGCACGTGTAACTCACGCGCGGGCGATAAAATCTCAGGAATAGGCAACGTGGCACGACAAGAGAGGCTGAAGCATGCTCGTAGTGCGCTGGCATCAGGTTCGGAGTGCGCTCTTGGCTTGGGCGACCAAATCTGTAGGCTCGGAAGACGTCGGCCAATACGGAGTTGGGGGCGTTAGATCTGTCGGCGCAGCTGTCGACACGGAATTCCAACGCGACTGCAGATTAGCTCCGAGCTCGTGGGACGGCAACGTCTGTGAAGGCGACACACGACGGCTTTTGGTTAGCTCTTGCTTGCAGCTGAACCAAGTTCCACCTGACACAACTGACAATGATACTGACACCTTCAGCTTTTGTCACTGGTGCACAAAAATCAAGCTGGCTAATGATTGGCTCTCGGTGTAGAATACGAGGTGGTTGTCGGTGGGTATACCGTCAATGATTGGGCTGTCGGCGGGTGTCATATGGCAGTGACACTGAAATTGAGAGAGAGAAAATGATAAGGTCAATCATTTTGTCTCTTTTGGCTTTATATATAAGGAGAAAAATCTCCTGAAAATTTACCAAAATGTCCCTAGGGCTAAAAATGACCATTTTACTCTTAGTTTTCAAATTCCAATTTCACACCTCTCGAGATATGACTAAAATAAATACTTTTAATCCAAAACAAATTTAAAAACGACTTTTGGGATTTTCGGTAAGCTCAAAAGTTACAAAACTAACCTTGAAATTCTGGAAGTGAAATACTAGGTTGTTACACTTGCCCTTTCGATTCTCCGTAGCTACTGTCTCTTTGATTATCTCACAGGTGAGAAATCTTGTCCTGCAAAATTCCTTCCTATTGTGTTTTCTCTTGAAGAATCCAATTCGAAAGGTGCTACTCCTCGTCCTCTATTAGTAGTCAATCATGCGTATGACTTTTTGGTGGTCGTTGATCAATTACTTATAGGATGACTATATAATTCCATGACCAGTGAAGTTACCACTCAGGTGATGGGATATCCAACGTCTGCAGAGCTATGGAAAGTTGTAAATAAACTATTTGGTGTTCAATCTAAGGTTGAAGAGGCATATTTGAAGTTAATCTTTCAACAGACCCAGAAATAGGATCTTTGTCCAAGTCTGAGTATCTCCGAGTAATGAAATCTCACTCGAATAACTTGGCTATCGCTGGAAGTCTAGTATCTAATTAATACATACATGGTTACATAAGTTCTCCAAGGTCTTGATGAACAATACAATGTGGTAGTCGTGGTCGTTCATGGTACTCCATCTATTGCGTAGTCTAATATTCACACAATGTTGTTGGTATTTGACAAGCGCTTGAAGTTCCAAGTTTCACAAAAATCCTCCATCATTGTCTCACAATCCTCTACTGGATCTACTTCTTCTCCTATGGCAAACTATGTTGATCGAAAACAACATTACTATGCTTGAATAATAGCTTATCAGGTACTGGTAAAGGGAGGGGCAACGTACAAGCCAACAAAATCGTGGACGAGATGGCCGTGGTGGCACCCTCTCAAAGTTTTATGCTACTTAGGCTCTCTTTTTAGAGACTTATCAATTTTTCACCTTTTTGAAATTTTTGGCTACTTAGGCTCCCTTTGTAGAAACTTACCCGTTTTCTAGAGTTTTTTGAATTCTTGATCCTCTATAGATATTTTCTTACTTTTTTGCCTATGGACAAAAAACCCTTTCGAAACTATGAGACTGAACTGCACCACCCCTTAGCCTCCTCTTCTTACAAGAGGACTCGGCACAAGGCTTTGGTGGTAGGGTCTAGAGCTCAACCGGTTACTTCCATCATGACTCAAATGAACTTAGACTAGCTTAGGGTTAATATCTCATCCTTTCGGAGATCACTCACAGGCTTTCATGGGACAAGGAAACATATGATATACCTCTTCCTGGCGAGGTGGCGTCTTACACTACCATGTTTGATAGAGGGGTTCGGCTGTCCCTCATACCTTTTCTTCGAGAATTCATGAGCATGGCTAGACTGGCTTCTAACACATGGAATGTTTTCTTTTTTGTTTATAGCCTTTAGGTCTACATCGACTTTAAGGGTCTCTTTAGCGCAAGTGACCTTCTCTCTTTGTATCGTTTCTACTAGCATCCTGATGTGATGGTGGAATGTTACTTCATGCTTCGCAGTAAACTCTCTCCCCAGGTAGCCTGCCCCAACTTTCAAAAGGGGTGGAAAGAAAGGTGGTTTTTTGCTGACGGGCCTTGGGCAGCCCTTGGTGCCGAGGCCTCAACAGTGGTTCCCACTACCTTAGAACATACAACACCTCTCATTTTCATTGTCTTTGCACATATACGTTTTGCATTGTACTTATGTTTTGACATTGACTTTAGTGCACATGAAATTCAGTCCCCACTCTTGAGTATTGAAGTTTTATGACCTCTGATGACTGACCCTGATGAGGTCACCCGCAGCGCACCGTTCTTGATTTTAGGAATTGTGGGGGTAGGAGCATGCATTTAAACGCGACGGAAACGCGTGAATAACAAAAATTTCACATTAGTTAATCTAATTAATTGACTTTAGATTGATCCAATTAATCTACATGTAATTGACCCTAGATGATTGACATGTTGCAAATAAAAACTCACCTTGGTTGACGTTTCTGATCAATTTTGGCGGGTCCTTATACTAGAGAGGATCACGATCAATTTCCTCAACCCGTTGAGTAGGATCATGATTAATCCCTGGACTTTCTTGATTAGTCTCCTCCAATCTTCTAGGCTATATCTTTTATGCTGCACTGAGTGCTTGATGGGAAGCTTTTTTGAGAAGGATGTTTGGAAGTTAATTGCAGAGAGGTTTCTCTATTTGAGAACTAGGTCACTCTCAATTGAGTTGGATGAGAATGAAAACCTCCTACGCCTCCTATTTATAGTAGAAAAGTGAATCTTTAAATTAGGAAAATATAATATTGTTTAATATCCAATAATCAAAGATATTAGGAAAAATCAAAGATTTCCATCCCAATTTAAAATTAGTTTTATTTATTTCTAATTGATATTTATCCAATAAATCTCAACTCCATAATATATCCAATATATTCTAATAAATAAATCTTTACAAATAATAATTATCTAACAATTATTAATTCAATTAATATGTCCAACATATTTATTTAATTTCTCTATTTAATAATTATCCAATAATTATTAAACAAATATGTCTAACATATTTATTATAATTATGCTTTAAATAATTATCAAATAATTATTTAAACTTTAATACGTCCAACATATTATTAGTTGAGTTCTCTCAATAATTATCCAATGATTATTTATAATTAATTTATCTAATAAATTAATTTATCAATATTAATATATATATCCTGAATATTTAATTAATATATCCAATATACTAATTAGTTAAGTTTATCCATTAAACTTAACACTATTATTAACTATGCCCAACATAATTAATTTATGAATTTGAATACTTCAAATTTATTCTCTAATAAAATAGTGTATCAGTAATTGAGCTAGCTCGTGGATCGGCGGACCTATATATTGGAAGCTACAATGACTTGGGATCTAATCCCTACTCGTTAACATCAGATTTATTCCACTAAAGGCCTGTGTTGAACTCTCTCGCACAATAAGACAAGTTAACGTCCGAAGATATAATCGGTCATCTGTCATATGATCCTACTCGTTAACATCAGACTTATTCCACTAAAGGCTTGTGCCCCCTCCTTGCGATTTCTCCCTCTCATCTCTCGTTTTCCCCTTGTTCTTCTCTGATCCAAGTTCGCGAGCAGCCCCGACATCCCCCTTCCTCGCACTTTTCTCTCTCTCTCTCTCTCTCTCTCTCTCTCTTTCGGTTATGTCTCTCTCTCTTTCTCTCCCTCGCCTCTGCCTTTGCCAAACTCACCCTCTCGGTTCTGTTCTCTCTCTCGCGATCTCCCTAGCAGTTTTGAAGTCGCGATTCTTTGATGTGTGTGAGTTCGTGGAGGTGGTGAGTTCGGCTTAGGTTCTTTTAGCCGTGAAGCTCGAGAGTCTTAGAGGTAATTCTCGTTCTCTTTCTTTTGAGTTCGGGTTGAAGCTCGAGCGTACGTTTAAGTCGGTGGCGTTCCCGCGCTTGTGGTTTTGTTTTGGTCTTGCAAGGAAGGTGTTCGACAAAATGCTTGAGAGAGCTTGGTGAGTTATATGTGGGCATCAAAGCGTTGGCCCGCTAGGTTTGATTAAAGGGTTGGTCGAGAATCTATGAAGGCTTTGTATGGAGTTGCTCAGTTGGATTCAAGGCTAGTAAGCTTCGGGTTAGCCTCGGCTAGTTATTTCATGTTGTGTAAGCTATTATTGGTACAATTTTTACCTTTTAAGTATGTATTGGTGTTGTTTTGGGTTCTCTTAAATGCTTACTTGTTTTGTTGTTTAATTGTAGGTTCGGGGGCTTAGCTAGAACAATCACTGTGGCTCAAGCCTCGTGCTAGTCGGTTCTTTTGAACCAAGTGTAAGGAACCCTAACAGGTGCATTTGTTTATCGTGTTGTTACACCTTGTTGCTCGTTAATTCCTTAATTGAATTGAAAGCATATGGTCTGTGGTCTAGTAGGCTAGAATATGGATTATATGTCGTTGTTGCTCGCTATTTCCTTATTGAATAGAAAGCATGCTATCGTGATGATCTGTTCTTAAGTACTGAGCATTAAACGAATAAGTAGTTAGATTTCTTATGATATGTCTTTCTCCTATTATGTACATTTGTAATAGATTATAAGGCCGGTTCATGCATTGTGTGTTGAGGTGAGCGTCGAGTCACTTTCCTTGATAGTGTGAGCATGTCGGCCAGATGGCCTTGACATGTCTCTGCTCTGCCATACAATGGATGCAGTGTGACAAGTCAAGGAACAACACATCAAGTGGTCGGACGTGGCAACGTTCTTTGACGAACAGAGGTAGTCATATGTAAGAGATTGTGCTTGTGGAAGGATGGATTGCAACCATCCCGAGAGCGACGCGTGACCATCGTGTCTGACCATAGGGTCTTTTAGACGTGTTAGGTAGCCGACCGTAGTCGGGGTCCCGCAGTCCTTTCTGGTACCTAGGAGCTTCTCGAGATACTATTGGGTTTACATCTAACTATAGCACAATTGCGAGCACTGCAACATGTACGAGTTGTAAAATGTCAAGCAGAGTGTGATCCTGGCTTCGGCTAGTGTATCCGCTAATGCTCGGACAGATACTTGCACCTACAGCTGAATGAGCTTCTGGCTGGCTTAGTTTAGTGAGGGAACTTGATTGGTTCTTGTTCACCTCACTTGCCGAGGATACCCTGGGAGACGTCCGGGCGACTCCATAGCTTGTACCCACGTATCAAGCTGCTCCGTCTTAAGCGACATGATTGTGTAATGGCTTTTCGGGTCTTATGGCAATGGTTGGGGACCTAGTTTTCCTTATGGGTAGCATAGCTGAGTGATCTTGGATGCATAGGGTACGATAGAGGAATCAGTCATTGGACAGAGATCTCTTAACCCATGAGTTGGAGCTGGCAACATGCTAGGCAGTGAGTGCCAAAATTACTAAGGCATAAGTGAGAGTCGCGCTAGCAGATTGGGCAACTTGCTAGGCAGTGAGCAGCTGAAATTTCTAAGGCATAAGTGAGCGTCGTGCTAGCAGGTTGGATCACTCTCGGCTCGGCGCCGTGCGTGGTATTTGATGTGTTTGGATTGACCCCCCCGTGCCAGAGGGACCCATGTTAGCCTGGGCGACTCCAGTGGATGGCCCTTGCGTCTAGTCTCTCTATTGTACCCAGAGGGGTCGGGTTATGACTTTGGAGTTTCATGACATCGGCTGGTGAGACTCCTCGAGTATTGCCACGAGTTTTGGAACGCTTGGCACAGACACCAAAGAGTCGGGATGTTTTCCTGTTTATTTATGCATGTTATTCTTAGACTTTTGATTAACGCATGTTTGTTCTATATGCTACGTGCACCCCGTGCGAGGTTTCTTACTGAGTTTTCATCGACTCATCCCTTCGTTTTATGTTGGCTATGGATTCAAAACCATAGTTGCAGGTATGCACCAGGATGGATGACTGACAGCTGAGGATAGACCCGGGGGGAAAATGTGTCCATTGTGTCTTTTTTTATAGTTGTTTACTTATAGTCGAGTTGCAACTCCTTCTGCATGAACTGTTGTAATAACTTAGTTTGAACTGCTTTAGTTTTAAAATTGAGATCTCGAGATCTTTTTATCTGTTTGACTGCCTGGATAAGATACATGTTTTGATTTACACCTGTAGAGTCATTTTAAATGATTTTGAAATATCTAGGTTCTGATTTACAGGTTTTGCAGGTATGGATTTCCCATATTTTAGGGGAAACTCTGCCGAAATTTCTTCTAAATTTTCATGCATTAGTAACTTCCGTGCTATAACCTAACGGTTATGTTCTGGGTTGCTACAAATCGATGTCACCAGTGCCAATGCTAGTTTTTCAACTTGGGGATAACGGGCTTCTGCATCCATTATGGCCTTACTGGTGTAATACACCGATTGTTGACATCCTCACTTTCTTTAATCAAGACCGAGCTACTGCTTTCTCTGACATGGCTAAGTAGAGGAAAAAGGTCCTCTCTTAGTAATGGCTTGAAAAGAAGGGGTGTAGCTCTTCAATAGGTCTTAAGTTCATCTAGGTCTTTCTCGCACTCTAGGTCTATTCGAACTTTCCCTTATTCCTTAAAACTTTGAAGAGAGGGAGACACTTATCTGTGGCTCGGCTTATGAACCGGCTTTCGGCCGCCACCTTCCCATTTAAGCTCTACAACTACTTCAACGTCTGGGGAGGCTTCAACTCAAGCATAGCTTACATCTTCTCTTGATTGACTTCAATTCCTTTTTGGTGCACAAGTAAACCCATGAACTTTCCCAACCGAACTCCAAAAGTACACTTGCTCAGATTGGGCTTCATTTTGTACTATCATAGAGTGTGGAAGGCCTTAATCAGGTTGTATTGATGTTCTTCCACATACTTACTCTTTACTAGCATGTCATCCATATAGACTTCCATGATCTTTCCAACCAAGTGGGTAAACATCATTTTTCTAGCCTCTAACAGGTTGCACCTGCATTCTTCAAGCCAAAAGGCATTACGTTATAGCAATACAAGCCTATGCTGGTAACAAAAGACATTTTCTCTTAATCCTCGAGATGCATCCTGATCTAGTTGTATCCTGAGTAGGAGTTCATGAAGATAGCTACTCTCCTCAAACTTTCCCTATCCCCATAGAAGTAGGGAACTTCATTAACTTATGGTAGGTTTATGCGATCGCCCTTAACCCATATATAGTGGGTTTTCCTAGTATTGCACTGTAGACGGAATTGTCTTTCACCACCAGAAAATTCACAAAATGGAGGACTTTGTGGTCAAATTCACCAAAAGTCACTAAGATTTCAATTGAATCTGCAGGGGTCAAAGTGCTCCACGAAATCCGACTAGGGGTGTTGCATTCGGCTTGAGCCTTTCTTTTCCCAGTTTTATGGTGCCATAAGCTTTTAACAATAATACATCCCCCAAACTGCCTCATCAATGAGGTTCCTTCTGATGCGGATGATGGAGACAGCCAAGAACACCACGAATGCGTCATTTTGTGGCTGGTGTAGTATGGCACCCTCGACGGTAGTGAAGTCAAGAAGCTCATTCGTAGCTGCCATCACCGGTACTTCTTTACATTTCAGCATGCCCCTGGCCTGTCTTTCCTTCTCTTTCTAGCTCCAATTGAACTCTTCTCTAGCAGGTCATCCAATGATGGTTATGATCTCTTGAGGTGGTTGTGACTTTTCGCCTCCTCTTTTCCAGTTAAGGGACTCGAACACTTTTTCACCTTCTCCCACGTACTTGTCAAAATGTCCTGTTCGGATAAGAACTCTATGGACTTCTTCGGTCTTCTCTTTCTTTATTGGTTGTTCTTTCGCCCTCCACTTTCGCGACTACTTGTAATCAGATTCATGGCGGCTGGTTGCCTTCTCACACTTCAGAATGAAGCGTTTTCCTTCAATGCCTCCTCGGGATTTGACCAGCTTCCCCGCGCTCATGTATTTTTGCGCCCGAGTCAACAACTCAACATATGTGATGGGGCTTTCTTCCCAAGAGACCATATAAATTTTTTATTTTTTAGCCTGGCCACAACTGTTGCAAGGACCATTCAATCAATGTACCTTTCAACTTGCTTCGTTGTTTAAGCGTGTTATATACCCTGAAGGGTCTTATTGCTTCTTTGCTTCACGGTTAGTAGATGGGTAACCAGCTTCTTTTAATCTTGCCCCTAAGAACTAAGTGATAAAAGCTCTAGCTAGCTCCTTTAATGAGTCAATGGATTTCCGTTTGAGCTGTCTAAACCACTTCCTAGTTGGTTATGTGAGCGTGAATGAGAACGCACGACACTTGATGCATCTCGGACACCAAGGAGTTTTATCCGGGCCTGATAAGAATTTAGGGGCTTCATAAGATCCTTAGACCCATCATATGATTTGATTGTTGAGAGTTTGAACTTTTCTAGGACGAACTTCTCCATAATTTGTTAGTGAAAGAAGGGTCGACCTGATCGACTAAATTGTCCACATCAAGTTCGTCTTGATCTTGCACCTTTTTAATATCTCTCAATTGATTTTAAAGAAGGTGGAGCTGAGCTAACCAAGGTTGATCCTCAGCTCCAACATGTGCTACCTCTGTTCGATACTGGTTGATCACATTTCTGAGGTTCTTCCCCAAGTCTAATCCCGTCAACCGGGCATTAGGGGTCCTTCAAGGGTGTTTTGTGGATAACCCTTGTGAGGTGCTCCGTGGCTGGCTGCTTCTAACCAATTGTGTTTTGGAGAGTTCTTCAACTGGAAACCAATTATCTGGTGGATCGAGTATTCCTTCCTTCGATCATTATCGCTTATTTGAAGTCGTTCAAGAGGTCTCTAGTGCCGAGAAGAAAACCTCTCTTGGAGCCTTCGTGGCTGGGGCTTTTCCTTTGGCAGGGTCCCGAACCAAAGGTACTGACTTTTCCATCGTAGTCTTCTTCTTGATAGGTCGTCGCCTTACTACGTCTTGTGGTGCTTGCTAATTTTTGTCAATGGCAGCCTAAGTTGGAGAAGGCTGTTAGAGTAGTTCCATTAGACGACTCAAATTATCTATTATTCCTTGCACTTGTTCTTCCAAAGCCGCGAACTTTAGATCGACATGATTTGGTTCTTGTTAGGGCATTCCACCCTCAAGATCTAGGTGGTTCTTGACATGAACGACGCCATGTCTTTTGGTGGCGACTTTTGGTGGCTGTGACTCTTAACATTGGACATTTTTGCAGAAAAAGCATAAGGATTAAGCTTTTTGGGTAGAACACTACTCGTCCCCACAGACGATGCCAATAATTGATGCAAAAAAAATGGTCAACTAGATGAATGGTAAGATTTATTTGTTTCTGAGAACGAGAAATGAAAAAACTTTAGGGACACTGGTGTGATGTGAGCCAAAGGGTCTCTGATGCCTAAGTTAGTAAAATGTTATAGAGAGTATTTTAGAACATTGAACAGCTTACAAGCATTGTTAGTGTAGTTCAACCTAGATTTAAATGGAGAATGACCTGACTTCGTATAGCAGTCGGACTTGTAACTATTGCAGCTCACTTAATGGTGGCTTAATGGCCAGCCGTTTCAAACGTTCCCCATTAAGTCGGAAATGAATACCGACGTAACTCTCGACCGTTACTCTTAGAGGTGTAACTGTCTTGACTTGGAAGTTACTTAGACTCGGTTAACCTTAGCAGGTTCTCAACTCCATAGCTGACCCTTGAGGGTGTGGCCTTTTCTATGTAACTTTAGGACACTACACCTAATAGGTGCAACATTTCTAAATATTACTTGGATTTGGTAGACTCGTCCATAAGAGAGTCTTAACCTCCACGGCCGATCCTGTTAGGGTTGGCTCACTAGACCAATCTAAATATTAGCAGATCCAGTGACAACCTTGGACTTGGTCGACTCTTCGTTGCCCCAAAGGAAAGAAAAAAAAAGGCTTTTAAAAATCTCCATCACACTGGACTCAAACCAAGTTGTTTTCAAAGCTAAATAGTGGCCTAACCAACTAAACTATAACAGTTACTTGAGAATGTTAGGATTAATTATTTAACTTGAGTTGAGGGCTATTTTGCAAATTAGGAAATTTAATCCCTAATTTTTTCTTTTTCCTCTATCTTCTTCTTCACGATTTTTCTCCTCCCCTTCGTGATTTTATTGCTTCATTTCGCGATTTTCTTCCTCCCCTTCACGACACTCTCTCTTTCTCTCTCAATGAACCTCTCTCTCTTGTTGATCTCTCTCTCTCTCTACTGAACCTCTCTCTCTCACCGATCTCTCAATCTCAGACGCTTTCTCTCCTTCTTTCCGTTCGTCTCATGTCGTGAAGCTCAGGTATGGGTTCTTATCAATGTCCTGATTTTTTGCTTGGTCAGCTTCGGGTATGTCAGGGTTATTGTCGTTCTAAATCGTTGCTAGTTGTGTTTGGTTTGAGCAGTGAAGTCGAGAGTGAGATAGTTGTTTAAGTTGTAGTCGAGTTAGGCTTGAGTAGTTGTTCCTATGTTGGTTCTACTTTTCAAGCTGTAATTTTATGGATTTGCTCTTCGTTTGGGTTGTGCTACCATTTTAGGGGTAACTCTTCAAGCATGGCTTAGATGGTGTTCGTTAGTTTTGTTTCTGCTAGAATTAAATGTTGTTTTTGCTAGTGTTATTGTTTAAGGTGTTCGTTTTTCTGTGGCTGAGTAATGTGAAGTAGTTTTATTGTTTTGTTGAGCTTGGTTCAAGTTAGATTAGAGGTTTGTTGTTCGGTGATGTTTGACAAGCTTAAACTCTAGTCGAGTTTGAGTGTTAAGAAGGGGCCAGTTCTGGATTGATGGCTTGAACCCAAGGCTAGCAGGTGTAAATGGAGTTGAAGATTGTAGTACCTTCTTATCCAACTAATCTCTTAAGTCCTTGAGGCTATTCCTGTTCTTGTTTGCTTACCGTATGTGTTGTTTGTTTCATTGTAGGTTCAGAGGCTCACACGAGTGCTCCCCTTGGGGATTGAGCCTCATCCGATCAGTTCTAGTAAACGAGTGTAAGAGACCCTAACCGGGTGTTGTTTGCTTGTGTTTACCTAGAAACATAGGCTTGTTTGTTGTGCACGTTCGTATGTTGAATTAAATGTTGCTTTATCATGCTTTGTGTATTTCAAGCTGTATGTTGCTCCTTTTTGGCTGGTTAGATGCTTGTACGGTTTCTTGTTGATTTATGTACATGTAGAAAGGATGGTAGTTTTGATTCTTGATACTCGTATGTTGTATATGTTTTAGTATCTGATGTATATGCGATGCCTGGTTTAATACGTGTACTTGCGGGTATTACGATATGATTATGTATTGTGTGTAGTATGTTATCGTGATGATCTGTTTTTATGTACTGAGCCTTAGGCCAATAAGGTGGTATATGGCTTATGATATGTCTTTCTCCTGTATGTAAATGTGCAATAGATTATAGGGTCGTTGCATGCATTGTGTGTTGATGTGAGCGTCGAGTCATTTATCTTAATAGTCTGAGCATGTCCACCAGGCGGCCTCGGCATGTCTCTGCTCCGCCATAGGGTGGTTGTAGTACACCATAGGGTCTGCTACTACGTGACACGTCAGGGAACGACCCATCGGGGTGGCTGGACGCGGCAACGTTCTCTAATGGACAGAGGTAGTCAAATGTGAGAGATTGTGCTTGTGAAGAGATGGATTGCAACCATCTTGAGAACAACACGTGACCACTGGGTCTAATCACAAGGTCTTTTAGACATGTTGGGTAGTCGACTGCCGTCGGGGTTCTCGCACTCCTTTCTAGTACCTAGGAGCTCCATGAGATACTATTGGGTTTACACACAACTATAGCATAGTTTGGAGCACCGCAGCATGTACAAGTTGCAAACTGTTAAGCAGAAGTGTGATCCTGGCTTCAGCTAATGTGTCCTCTAATGCTTGGACAGATACTTACACCTACAGTTGGATGAGCTACATGCGGGCTTAGTTTTAATAGGGGAACTTGATCGGTTCTTTTTCCCCTCACTCGCACCGGAGATACCTTGGAAGACGTCAGACGACTCCATAGCTTGTACCCACGTATCAAGGTGCTCCGCCTTACACGACATGGTCGTGTAATGGCTTTTCGAGTATATTGGCTTTGGCCGGGGACCTATTTGTCCTTAAGGGTAGCATAGACGAGTGATCTTGGTTGCATAGGGGGTGATAAGGGAATCAGTCATTGGACAAAAATCTCTTATCGCATAAGTTGGAGTTAGCAATTTTTTTGGCAGTGAGCAACCGAAATTGCTAAGACATAAGTGAGCGTCGTGCTAGTGGGTTGGCCAACTTGCTAGGCAGTAAGCAGCCGAAATTTCTAAGGCATAAGTGAGCTCCGTGCTAACAGGTAGATCGCTCACGACTCGGCGCTGATGTGGTATCTGATGTGTTTGGATTGACCCCATCGTGCCGGAGGGACCTAGGATAGCCAGGGCGACTCTAGTGGATAGCCCTTGCGTCTAGGCTCCCTATTGTACCCTGAGGGCTTGGGTTGTAACTTTGGAGTTTCACGACATCGGTTGGTAAGACTCCTCGAGTATTTCCACTAGTTTTGGGACACGTGGCATAGACACCCGAGAGTCAGGACGCTTTTCCGTTTGGATTTGCATGTTATTCTTAGACTTTTGATCAACGCTTGTCTTGTTCTATATGTTGCGTGCACCCCGTGCGGGGTTTCTTACTGAGTTTTCACAGACTCATCTCTTCGTTTTATGTTGGCTATGGATTCAAAACCATAGTTGCAAGTACGCACCAGGATTGATGATCGACAGCTGAGGATAGACCTAAAAGGGGGTCATGTTTCGTTGCGTCTAGTTTTAATGGAATTTTCTATAGTCTTAATGCATCTTTTCCTGCACAAACTATTGTAATAACTTCGTTTTAAAATGATTTAGTTAAGCAACCGAGATCTCGAGATTTATATTTATGTTTAAAACTGTTGACTGTCTGGATAAGATAAGTGTTTTGTTTGAAACTTGCAGGGTCGTTTTAAATTTATTTCGAAATATCCAGGTTCTGTTTTACAGGTGTTGTAGGTATGAGTTTCCCATATTTTAGGTGAAACTCTGCCGAAATTTTTCTTTACAATTTTCATGCATCGGTAACTTCCGTGCTATAACCTAATGGTTATGAACCGGGTTGTTACAGTTGGTATCAGAGCCTAGAGTCATAGATTCTATAGACTAGCTTACGATGTAAAAGAAGTGTACGGTGTAGGTCCCCCGGTCTTCAGTTGTAGGTCATCATCAGGTAACAAGTAAAAGAAGGGTTAAGAAATATAGATAAGCATGCTCGAATCATAAGTAGGAATATCATTATTGTGTGTTGCATTCTTTTGTTTTGTTTGAGTACCTATAAAGACTAACCTTTTTATTGGTTTGGGAGATTTGGGATAACGCATGATCGCTTTGCTCGTGGTATAGCATTGAAGTAGAGGCTCGTTGTGATGGGGTGATTCCATTAGAGGAGGATCCCGACAAGTTGTTAATGCCTTGCCGGTCCTTGTTGCTCATCAGGTCGTGTCTGCTCCAACTGAAGGAGAGTTATCGGTTGAGGTTGAGTTTCTGGAGAGGCCAACAACAGTTGTCCCTTTTCCCCATCTGTTTGGCTAGGACCAGAGGTCATGGCGACCTTTCAAGCCATGTGTCAGGGTGCGGTGCAAGGAGTGATGGCTGCAACTTTGGGGGTTAAAGTCAGTGAGAAAGTTGATGGAAATGTCGTGAATCCCATCTTAGAAATGGCTGACAGGGTTCTGAAGAACTACAAAGAATGGAGTCCCTCGAGTTTTGATGCCTCATTAGGAGGTTTGTTTAAGGCACAAAAATGGATGTCTTCTTTAGAAGAAATTTTCAAACATTTGGACTACCCTGAGGCGTTGAAAGTCAAGTGCGTAGTGTGTACGCTGAAGAACGACACCGAGCTTTTGTGGGAGTCAGAGCTTAAGGCCATTCCGAAGTGCGATGAGCTGATGCCTTGGGAAGAGTTTAAGCAAGTTTTCCTTAAGATGTACTTTTCAAAGTTTGATCAACACAAGCAGGTGACAAAATTCTTGTGGCTGAAACAAGGCAAGAAGCCAGTGGCGAAGTATGAAAGAGAGTTCTCCCAAAGAGCCCATTTCGCTAGGGAAATGATTGCTTTAGAGGTTCAGCGAATTCAGTTTTTCATCTCTGGACTTAGAAAAGAGACTCGTCGCTCTATACGCAATCGGAACCCCCATTCTTTTGTCGAAACACTCTTTATAAGCAAGGTACTGGATGCAAGTTGCAGACGGTCTGGTGAGGCTAAAAGTGGTAAGAGGAAGCTTGAGGTCGTAGGATCGTCTTGATCCAAACATCATGAATCAAAGAAAACTCTTCATAGTGGGGTGAAAGCAAAAGCACCGGAGAAGAAACCTCCGGTAAAGCCTCAACCTTCATGCAAAGGTTGTGGGAAGAATCACTTGGGGCTATGTAAGTCAGGTGTCAAGATATGCTTGCTATGCAGCAAAGAGGGCCACTATGCAAAACTTTGTCCTCAGACCTTAGTTAAGGTTGTAGTAGCAGAAACCCCTGCTAAATGCCTTGCTTGACAGTAAGATCGAGTCCTTGTTGCCCCTAAGAGTAAAGATGGTCATCCTGAAGTCGTAAATAAAGGTACTTATCTCTTTCTAAATCCTTGTACTTGCATGCTTTTAGACAAAGTTTGCAGGTTGCCATACTTTGCAAGTTTTATTACGTGTTGCGAGTTTGGAATCCTGGTGGTTCGTGTTGGTGGTCGCCACTAGGTAGGACCCAATACGTGGACATGCTAGGAAGCAAAGTTGAGATTTCTAGTGGGAGTCAGGATTCTACCTCGAAGTTGGATGCCTTGAGAAAGTGTATTGGGTACCATTGTGAGGTTGTGGCTAAGAAAAAAGAACCTTGTATGGTCTAAGTTGTATTTCAGTTTTCTACACCAAGGTTAAAATAATTCTTGAGAATTTTAGGAATACTTGACAACGTTACCTGGAGTTGACAGTGCCGATGAGAGTGTTGACTCCGTGCCTATGGTCAGGAACGTTGAAGATGTATTCTTCAAAGAACAGTTAATTCTACTGCGGGTAGATTTTTTTTTTCTTCGTACAAGCGAGTTTGTTTGTTTTACATTTCCTCTAAGAACAAGGAGAAGTTAAGGCTTGGTCGCTAGGCGTATTGGTTAATGACTCATTCGGCTAGGTGTATCTCCTCGAAGATTACCTATTCTTATGAGTTAGAAGGTCGGTTTGGGGCTTCAACGCTTCGTTTGTGGTGTAATGCTTGAATTCATTGTTAGAGGACCCTAGTCGGCTTTATTTTGACTGTTTTGTTTCAGTAGAAACCAGCTGAAGGTTTCTTCTGGGGTTCTGAATTTGATCGTTGAAGTTTGTCTGTTGTTAGCCAAGAGTTTGTAGAAGCAAGTGAGCTTTGCCCAAAGTCTGTATAGAGAAAGCGATCGGCAGTATTGAAGGATCTTTTGTTCAGGTTCAAAGTTGTAGTTTGTATTGAGGAGGAATTTGAGTTTTGGAAACACTTCTTCGTTGCTTCTATGAGAATTCTCATGGTTGAGGAACCAATGTCTTCTATCGTTACTTCCCACTCGTGTTTAGCTCTTGGGTTGTGCAAGGGCTTTGGCCTTGTGTTACGTAGTGGCTTTTGGGCCAAGTTCTTTGCACGCAACATTTTCGGCCAGAGGGGTGCCAGAAATGAGAAGTGAAGTATAGAACATAGTTGAGAGGTGGTGCTTCTCTTGAGCAAACTTTTAAAGTGACAAAGCTTAGGTGAGATTTGTTCCATCTTCTGAAGTAAGGGTGTCTTTTGCAAAAGTTGTTGCCCGGTTTTCAAACTCCATGGAAATCTTCTTGAGTTTTCAATTTAGTTTCGGGCTTAACACTACTCTGTGAGCTTGCTAGCATGGTAGTGTGACTGACGCTGCGAGAGCTTGTTGTTAGGAGCGAACCTAGTAACCTTAGTGTCTTGTATCTTTACCAA
>JBBMEG010013507.1:0-30301 GCA_037832605.1 Cyclanthera cordifolia
CCTTTGCAATTAAAATCAATTTGAGATGAATATGTAATAATTATATTCAAATTGAATATCCATGTTAAATACCCTAAAAAAAAAAAATAATAATTTTAATACAAAAAAGTTGGAAGTACCATTTTTTTTTTTTTTTTTGAGATTACAATAATTGGGGATAGAGAATTTGAAATGGTGACCTCATATCAATATTCACTGATGCCGTTGAGCTACTGCTCTTTTGGCGGAAGTACCATCTTACATGCATAAATTGTTTATAATTTTTTATTTTTTTAAAAATATTGTAAATATCATTCATACCTTACTTGATTGAACTACACGAGTTCTTCCGCAAATTGTATTTCCATAGAATATATTATTTACTTATAATACTCATATTTTCTTTCTTCTTTTTATTTTTATTTATTTTTTGAGATTATAACGATTGAAGTAGGAGATTCAAACTCACCACATGGTCCTTGGGTGTAGACTAATACCACCGAGCTACTATCTTTTTGGCCCCCCGAGATGTAATTAAACGTTCTAACAAAACTGAATTTAAATCTTGTAAATAAATTTGCAATGTCGGATGAGGAATCTCTTCTATCCGGCACCGATTTTGGAAGTCCTTTTCAACGACTCCATTGCCAAAGGATGAGCAAGCCTATTTCCAAGCCAAGGGCACCAATTAAATGAACAATACTCCAACTTCTTTGCTTTTTGCTAAATCTCCATCACCATTATTGCCAACTCTGACCAATCTTCGCCATTTTGAACCAATTTGTTAATTACCGTTTCTGCATCTGACTCATACTAAATGGCAGAAGCCCAACTCTAAAGCCAACTCAATCTCATCCTGAATAACTAAAGCTTCCCCAATTTTCACTCTAAACACCTTTTGCAACGTTCTGGCAAGTGAAACAATAACTTCTCATTTTCATTTCGAATTACACAACCCATTATGAATTTATCACCTGTAAAATTTAACGCACAATCGGATTTCAATTTAAAGAATCCATCAGGTGGTTTCCATCTCTAATAAATCATATTCATTCTAGGGAGAGACACATCATTGTTATTTCTATTAGCCTTAATAAACTCATCATAGTAGTTCTTACAAATGGACCAATCCATAGATAAACTATCTAAATTATTTTGATTATTCATGTTTAAAGCCACAAATATCCTAAAAGACTCGAAGAGGTTGGGACACACTCGGAGGACAAACAAGCCAACGCCGACCCCCCGAGGGTCGGCCACGCCATTGTCGACCCCCTGAGTGTCGGCCACGCCCTTGTCGACCCCTGAAGGCCTCGACTCCCGAGGGTCGGCCCTTCCAGCCTCACCCCTCTCGGGTTCGACAAAAGAAGGCGAACGCCCCTTAGGGGGAAAGTCGTGGAGGTCAGGACTCTCCGAAGAGTTGATCGAGTCCAAGTAACGACTCGTTCCGCTGGTAACGACCGGGAGTTATGCCGAGTAGGCCAGCCTAAGTGGGTTGGTCATGGAGGTTAGGACTTTTCGAAGAGTCGACCGAGTCCAAGTAACGTATGGAGACGCTGCACCCCGTGGCATCCCCCGTCACAACGAGTAGGTCTGCTCGAGTGGTTTGGTCTTGGAGGTCAAAACTCTCCAAAGAGTCGACCGAGTCCAAGTAATGTATAGGGACGCTGCACCCGGCGGCGTCCCTCTGTTACAATGAGTAGGTCAACCCGAGTGGGTTGGTCATGGAGGTTAAGAATCTTCCCAGGAGTCGACCGAGTCCAAGCAACGCAGGGAGACGTTGTACCTCGTGGCGTCTCCGGTTACAACGAGCAGGTCAATCTGAGTGGATTGGTCATAGAGGTGAGAATCCATAAGGTTTCCCGAGTCCAAAGCCAATCTCTAAGAAGGACGATCGAGTAGTCCAACCCGAGTGGGTTGGTCGTGGAGGTTAGAACTTTCTTGTGAATAAGTTGACCAAGTCCAAAATAGCACTAAGAGATGTTGCACACCTGTGGCGTCTTAGCGTTACAACGAGAAGGCTGCACCTCTAAGGGGTCGGCCGTGGAGGTGAGGACCTACCAAGGTTGACCGAGTCCAAGTAACTCTGGAGTCAAGTTTGTTACACCTCCGAAGGGTAACGATCAGGAGTTACGCGAGTATTCATACCTTGCTTAATGACGGACGTTTCTAACGACCAGCCATTAAGTCACCCATTAGTGAGCTGTAACGGTTACAAGACCGACTGCTATAAGAATCAGTTCATTTCTCCATTTCGGGGGACGGATCCTAAGCTAATTGAGCTAAGTATTCTTATGCCATTATGAGTTTTAAATTATCTTCCTAAAATCCCTTACTGACTTAGGCATCGAAGGCCCTGTGGCTCACACCACACCTGTGTGTCCTAATTTTCACTTTTTTGCGGCCTTTTCGTCCTCAATTAAACAAATCTTACTGTGGATATCTGTTGACCATTTTTTGGCATCAACAGTTGGCACCGTCTGTGGGGACGAGAGAGTGTTCTACCTAAAACGCTAAAATCCAAGCACATTTTCCTGCAAAAATGTCGAATGTTGAGAACGACCACCACCATGTTGTCGATGAAGAATCAGACGTCGAACACACTCTGAGGAGGATTGCCTCCAGAAGACATGACCTTGTTCATGTCGAAAACCACCTGGATCTTGAGAGTGAGGTAGCCAGGCAAGAACTAGAGTTTGCGGGTCCAAAATTTACGACTTTAGAGGAATAACTGCAAGGAATGGCGGAGAGTTTGAGTCACCTGGTGGAGTTGCTTCGGCAACCTCCTTCGACTCAGACAATTGATGATGGGAACCAACAGGCATCGCAGGAGGCGGCTCCACAACAACTAACAAAGAAAAAGGCTGCGGCAGAGAAGTCAGCTTCGTTGGTTCGGTACCCTGCCAAAGGGAAAGCCCCAGCCACGTCACTGACGATAGGTCGAACGACTTTGACTAGGCGGTAATGATCGGAGGAAGGAGCATTCGGTCCACTAGAGGATCGAATCCAGGACAACAGAGTCCTCTCGGACGTAGCCAGTCTGAAGTAGCCAGCAAAGGAGTACAACGCGAGGGACATCCATCCCACATGCCCCAAAAACTCTACGTACCCGGACGACGGGATCAGACTTGGGAGCTGATCTTAGGGATGTGCTCAACCAACGCCGAAAAGATGCGGGGTGCAACGGAACAGAGGATCAACCTTGGCTGGCCCAACTTCATCTCCTCCAAGATCAGTTGGGGAGCTTGAAGAAGGCGCAAGACCAAGACGAAATGGACCTGGACAGTTTGGTCGACCCTCCCTTCACCGATGAAAATCATGGAGGAGTCCGACCCGGAAAAGTTCAGTATTAGTAGACAAAGATAAGCGGGCGTGACGAAAGTCTTCAGAAAGATGATGAGAAGCTAAGGCGAAATGCATGAATGCTTGCAAAAAACCAAGGTAACTAGTTAGCATGCGTTCCCAAGTCAACATATAACAATAAAAAGTTGGGTTGTCATACCTCGTGCATCAAACAAGTCTATTTTTCAAAACCCGTGAGGCATCTCGTAGGGGAAAGGGAGCCGAAGAAGACTCCACTTCACTCCACAAGTTGAAGGCCAAAGTCCTTTCCTCTTACAGGTCCAAAGTAGGACGGTATAGTTCTAACAAAAGGTACGAGTCGAATCTAGGAGGAAGGCTGTGTATGGGCGTCAGAGACCTGCACGAGCTGGTCCGAGCCGGAGAAGGGACATGGTCAAATCCGAGCCTAAATCCGTCAAACACCGCATCCGGTCCATCATCCAAGTCCTCTAGGACCTTAAAAAAAGGAAGATCTCCATCATCACTAGGTGGAAGAGAGCAACCCTCCGAAGTAAGGTCCACCGTGTCGTCGGTAGGAGGCCTAGCAAATGGGCGAGACGTCTGACGCGTCACTGTGTCAAAGGCGCGCTTCAACGAAGGATCGTAGTCTATGGTGGTTAAACATGGTAAAAGGCGTTAACCTACATTTCCAGTATTCAAAGCATGCTAAGTTTAAGGAAAAAGTAAGCTGCATACCTGGAGCGGATCCCTCATGTGGGACGGGCGAGTCCGAATCAGAATCGGCTGGCACGGTTGAATCTGGAATGAGGTTGTAAAGTGCCAACAAGTCTGTGGTTAGATATTGCGCGTTGCGAGTGACCTTCTCAAGGTAGAACATAACAACTTCGTACAACTTCGTACAACTTCATTACCCGAGAATGGAGACTTAGTTTCCTGTGCACTAGAAACAACACAAAACGTAAATACGGTGCAAAAGATAGAGGAACCAAGGCGAAAGAATGTATACCATATGCTCCAAAGGCAGTAGGGATTACCAGTGAAGCTTTGGCATCTGGCGCTGTCGAAGGTCCTCTAGCGAAGAACCAACGTTCTTTCCACCCCTTCAGAAAACTGAAGCACGCCACCAAAGGAGAAAGTTTGCTTTTGGGAGTAAGGTAGCAGCCTACTGTGACGTCGGGACCTTCGAAGCCAGTGTAGACCCAAAGGCTGTGGACACCAAAGAAGACGTTCCAAGCATTGGGAGCCAGCTGTGCTGGAGCTAACTCCTCTGTCAAACATGGTGGTGTAAACGGCCACCTCCCCTGGAGGAGGTCGGGTGTACGTCTCCGAAGCCAGCGCGAGCCGAAGGGTGATCTCAGCGGGAATAAGGTATTAGGTCCTAAGGTGATCTAAGTCCTTTTAGGTTAAAATGAATGCGACCATCAGAGATCTCGATCCTACTGCCTGGGCTTTCTGCCGAGTCCTCTTAAGAGAGGGGGTAGCCCGAGGGTGGAGGGATTCGATCTCATAGTCAGATGAAGGGTCCATGATAGCCAAAGTAGCAAGTAATCTGCAAATAACAAAGTTAGGTAAAAGCCAAGTCTCTAACAAAGAGTGCCTAGGTAACCTACCACATTCAAAAAACGGTTAGGTAGGCGAGACTTTAATAAAAGTGCCTAAGTAGCATAAAAATTAAGAAAGGAAGTTAAATGGGCAAGACTTTTATTAAAAGTGCCTAAGTAGCCTGCAAATTCGAAAAAGTATTCTAATGGGCAAGTCTTTGAAAAAAAAGCCTAAACAATCCAAAAAATTCGGACATACATGGAGTTGAAAATATCGAAAAAAGTGCCTAAGTAAAGGTGAAAATTTTGAAAATATGCCTAACCGCTAGCATGGAATCGAAAAAAGGAGGGTACATACCGAAAAAGTGAGGCACGACGGATGCTTTCCAAAAATCCAAAACGAAAAGTAAGTTTCCTCCCACACTTTGAAAAAATAAAAAATTCTAGCCCAATGAGAGGCAATTTTTGGCCAAAGTATGATAAAAAAGAAGGATGTAGTTTTCGAAGGGTATTTTTATGGAAAAGTTAAGTTATGGAAAATCTCTAAGGATAATTATTTTTCTAAAAAGAGAAGGTGATTTTTTCATTGAATAAAAATATTATCTTGGAAAAGATATTCTAAGAAATAAGAATATGACCATTTTAATATAATTATTCTTAGAATAAATATTTCCCATAACTTTAAAACTTTTATTTTTTTGATATTATTTAGGAAAAGATATTCTTGGAAAAGAATATGGCCTAAATAAATTTCAAGAAAGTACTTCCATAAAGTACAAGAAGATAACTCTGTAACATCCCGAAACTTTGAAAAAAGCAATTGACTAAACTACTCTTCCAAATCCGACGATTTTAGAAGTTCCAAAATGAAGAGTGGGGGTAATGTTGTAAGCCAAAAATATCCCAAAAGACTCGGAATAGGTTGGGACCCACTCGGAGGACAAACAAGCCAAAGCCGACTCCCTAAGAGTCGGCCAAATAGAGGCCTTGACCCCTAGAGGGTCGGCCATGCCCTTGTCGACCCCCCAGGGATCGACCATGCCAATTATCGGCCCCATGGGGGTCGGCCACGCCATTGCCAATCCTCAGAGGGTCGGCCACGCCGTTGCCGACCCTTGCCTTTTACCGACCCTCTAGGGGTCAGCCACGCCGTTTCTAACCTACCTGGGGATCGAGGCATTTCTTGGCTGACAAAAGAAGGTGAACACCCCTTAGAGGAAGTCATGGAGGTCAGGACCCTCCAAAGAGTCGTTGCACCCCGTGGCGTCTCCCATTACAACGAGTAGGTCAACTCGATTGGGTTGGTCGTGGAGGTTAGGAATCTCCTTTAGAAGTCGACCGAGTCCAAGCAATGCAAAGAGACGTTGCACCCCGTGACATCCCTGGTTACAAAGAGCAGGTCAACCCGAGTGGGTTAGTTGTGGAGGTGAGGACCCGTAAGGGTTGCTCGAGTCCAAAGCCAACCTCTGAGGAGGACGGTCGAGTAGCCCAACCCGAGTGGGTTGGTCATGGAGGTTAGGACTTTCCTGTGGATAAGTCGACCAAGTTCAAAGAAGCACTAAGAGATGCTGCACACTCGTGGCGTCCTAGCGTCACAACGAGAAGGCTGCACCCCTAAGGGGTCGGCCGTGGAGGTGAGAACCTACCAAGGTTGAGTGAGTCCAAGTAACTCCGGAGTCAAGGCTGTTACACCTCCGAAGGGTAACGGTCAAAAGTGAATCCAGTATTCATACCCGGCTTAATGACGGACGTTTCTAACGGCCGGTCATTAAGTCGACCATTAGTGAGCTGCAGCGATTACGAGACCGACTGCTATAAGAATTAGTTCATTTCTCCATTATAGGGACAAATCCTAAGCTAATCGAGATAAGTATTCTTATGCCATTCTAAGTTCTAAATTATCCTCCTAAAATCCCTTATTGAATTAGGCATTAGAGGCCCTATGGCTCACACCACATCGGTGTGTCCTAATTTTTGCTTTTTTGTCTGCTTTTTCATCCTCAGTTAAAAAAATCTTACTGTGGATATCCGTTGACCATTTTTCGGCATCAACAATTCATAACCATGTAATTCTTATACTTTCACAATTCCTAAACACATAATAATAAATTTATCAAACATCTCGTTATTTAAATACTCAGCGAACCACACAAGAATATCTCTAAAACAATTTAAATTTCTAGGCCAAAGGATCATAAACGAGAGTATTTTTCCAAGCATTTTTTGAAGGTGGACAAACCCAAATCACATGATACACAAATTCACACCCTCTATTACACCTTGCATAAACTCTAGATGACACCACCTTCCTTTTGAAATGGTTTGAGTAGGCTGGAAGGAAATTATGAAATAGTTTCCATGTAAAAAATTTAATTTGAGAAGGAATCCTTAACTACCAAACTTTTTTCCACAACTAAAGATTGAAAAACTACAAGAAGAGAAAGGGGTATTCTTAAGATTATAAGATAGATGATAACCACTTTTAACCGAGTAATACACATTCTTTTCGATGATAACCACTTTTAACCGAGTAACACTCATTCTTTGCGTATTGCCACTTCAATAGATCATCTAAACTCCTCGACGTTCGAGGAATATAAAGAATAATGTTTGCATCTTCCGGATCAAATAAAGATTGAATGAGACTCGAGTTCCAAGAACCGTCCCGATTCAACAAAAAATCCACCTTTTTCCCAACTTCCACCCTAACTCCATTAAAGACCTTAAAGGTCGAAGGTCGAGAAATCCACCCTTGAAAAACAATAGACAACGATTGTCATTCCCAATACGCCACCTTAAACCTTTAGCCAAAAGATCCCGCCCCAAAGAATGCTACTCCATATGAAAGACAATTACTAGGTTTAGACATCTCTGAGAACTGGTTAGGAAAATATCTACTTTTAAGAGCTTGATAAAGTAATGATAACTTTCCATTTAGAGAGTTATCTAGCTTAATTTTACCATGATTTCATGAGTTTTAGAAGTTAATATCATAAGAATTGCATGGTTTCATATATGGGAAATATGATAAATACATTACTTTGTCAATTTAGGCATGTTGAATATGAGATATGTGGAAAAGACACTTTTAATGCATGTTTTTCAATGGTTCGAGCATTTTATTGCTTAAAAATCATCAATGTTGTGAGCATTCATGATTAGCACAAAAAAGGAAAGCTATAGACCTCGATGAAGCCAAAATATTCTCAATGTTGGGCGCATTTCCATATAGGTGCAGAAGTGCAGAAGTTCCATTGCTGAGAGCATTGACAAAGGGCAGTGCATCCCCAATGCTGGCTGCATTCTACCCGCAACAGATTTAGAAGCCAAAAAAAGACAAATTATCATTTCACGTGATCAAGGATTAGTTGCAAGGTCAAAATCTATTGCTACTTGCCGAAGTAAGAACACTTTGGCATGAAGTCAAAAATTCCAAAAAATAGCCTCCTAAATCCGTGGAAATGGTGAATTATTGAGAAAGACATGTGAATTCTTAGCCTATATAAAGGACTATCATCTAGCAGCAAAAGTGGTCGAATTTTGGAGTTCATGTGAAGGGCAATTGTTTTTATTGACTTCTAGTAAAATAGAGATAGAATGAACTTCCTATCGTTGAGGACATTGCCATTACGTAGGACATTATAACCAAATTACCTGGTAAGAAGTTGAAGTGCAAGGTAGAGCTGCTTTAAAGTCCTCAACATTTCTATGAGTGACACATATGCAAGAGATTCCTCTTACTTTTCCTTTTCTAACTTTAATTTTCTATCCAACATTTATTGTAACATATTTTATTTGTATGAACCTTTAATTTTAATGCAAGTTATGTTATGTTATTTATTTTATTGCTCTTTATTTTTATGCTTAGGAGTAGTATGCTTCACTATGTAAAGGTTCTACTCGTACTATTTCTAGCAAGATTCTCCGCATTCTGATTGTGGCGATGTTCTTCACATTCTGATTGCTTAGTGTAGATAGACTGCTGCATGCATTCTTTGTGTGAAGCATCTGGTTTTACTGTTTTTGACAATGTCCCCACATTCTGAATGTAGACAACATTCTTCATGTTAAGTATTTGTATTTTCATTTAGTAATGAGCTAACCAAGTAACTAGTTAAGGCAATGAAGAGGTTAATGTTTACAAATTATGCAAGTTAATTAACAAGGATCTACCAGCCATCCACTTATTGTTTGCTTTTTTCTTTACTTCGGGAGAAGGAAGATAATTGAAATGTCCTTACTGATTGTTATTAGGTTCACTACTATAAAGTTAGTAGGTTTATTGAGGGTCTTCCATAGCCGCCCACAATGAATATGTACACATCCTTAATGCGGTAGCATTAAAAGAGAGTGTGCTTCAGGAGAAGACATTGATATGCAGTATAAACTTAGTTTTCTACCATGTCAATTGTCTTAACTACTGACCCTTGTATTTTTATTATTAATGAGTTGCAAATTACTTAGCATCCATTTATTTACTATGCATGTTTCAATATAGTGAGTATTGCTCTTGATGTTGTTTTACTAAAGACTATGCTTGCCACATTGACAATGTGTTCCACACCTGCATTTTAAACTTATTTCACCCAACTTTTGTGATTGTTTAATCTACCCAAATTAGAATATGAAATTAATTCAAAGAATAGGTACTATAGGAAATGACTTGGATATACTTATTACTTGATACAACTGACAGCGTACACTTGTATTTTCAAGGCGTCATAGTAATGTTTAGGGCATATCCAATGCGAACCCGCATCCTATTTAGATTTAATATCAGCATTGCCCCAGACACCTATCAAGTAACAGATCCATATTAGTGAGAATCCTCCATACTTGTTTAGCTAAGAGCACTTGGTTAAAGAGCTCTAGATCCTGAAAGCCTAACCCCCCCCCCCCCTGAACTTAGACCGACACACTTTACTCAACTTCATCAGTGAATCTTATTTGAAATGTCCGAATTTCCCCACCAAAATCTAGAAAAAATCCTATGGAAATTTTTAATAAGGCTTTTGGGGATTCTAAAAACAAGACATGGAGTAAGTAAAGATAGCCTGGAGGATCACTTTAATAAGAACTCCTCTTCCTTTAGTAGAGAACTTTTTTTTGTTTCCACTTGAAAAGCTGAGTTCAAACCTTATCAATTATGAAATTAAAAGATTGCTTCTTAGAACTAGAAAAGAACACCCGAATTCCAAGATATTTCCTATGAGCATCAACTTTATTCACCCCCAAAATGCTAACAATTTTCTTTTGGGTAGCTATATCGGTATTAGGATTAAAACAAATTGCGGATTTATGCATATTAATTTCTCGACCAATAATAATTGTAAAAATGTGAAAATCCATATCCTAAGAATTGAGGTTTTTCCTAAACTTGATGAATGGGCTTTTATTACTATTATTATTTGTTATTTAGATATTGTTAAAATTGTCACACATTTAAAATGTAAAGGGTCAACCCCGAAAAGAATCCCATTTAGGCCTGTACCCTAGATCCATGAGTAAAAATGAGCTTTAAACTAAATACATGCTCAATAAATACTTCATTAAATGAAATATGTTAAATAGGTCAATAAAATCCATTGAAAAATAGGGTACCCAGTTCTTAAATCATAAGCAAGATAGAAAGTCAACAACAGACACATGTTTCTAAAATAGTAATCAATGCGTGAATAGATAACATAAATGAAAGTATGACACGACATCCCATAGTTTCTGCAACTCCCATTTTGATAAGCCCGTGCGTACGTGTGGAAGCCCATAGAGTAAATGGTGTGTTGTTAACTATGTAAGGATCCCTAACTTCGTATCAATATAAGCATGAATATTATGATAAATATATGCAAACACATGATATCAAATAGTGCATGTAATGAGTGGATACACCGGGGCAATACAAATGGGATAATGCCATCCCAGGTCTTCAAAAGGTCGTATCTGTAATTGTGTGGTAATCTTTTTCAGAATCTGCCTTCTCGGGTCTTTGGTAGATAGTAGTTTTAACGTCGAGGCAACCCTTTTCGGGATTTGCCTTCCTGGGTCTTCCGTTGATAATTGTATGTGGGTTTTACAAATGTATGTAATAACAATAAGAATGGATGTAACCTACTTTCAAACAGATCAACATGTGCAACATATATAAAATGTTAGCTTAACATGGGTCTCTAGTACAATTCACAAGATATATCAATCAAGACAGGGCATATCTATTCACTAAACAGGAAAATTATCGATCAGGGGAAATAATTATAATATAAGTAAATGCACCCAAATTATCTTAAACATGCTCATAATTACCCATAGGAATTCAAGTTAAGGATAAGTTCCCCTTACCTTGGCCGAATCCACTAATTAAGCTTAACTATGCTCGAACCACGAGTCTTGAAAGATTTCCCAACAATTACTGGCCAAAATAGTGTCAATGAGTCTAAACTAGCACCTTAGACTATAAAAAATGGACTTAGAGCATCAAAAATACCAAAAAATCACTATTCAAAAAAATTTCGGCAAATTGTGTGACGGCGCATGACCAGAAAACTCGTTGATGCATGGCAGAGATGACAACGCATGGATTGGCTCTAGTGGCGCTTGTAACGAACAAGGGTGGCAGGTTCGGGATGCATGGCACACTAGAAGTGGCAAAAATCAGCTTCCGAAGGGACCCTCGTTAGGCTCGAGAGACGCTGGAAGTTCGAGCGACAACACTAGGCTCGATTGGCACATTCTCAACTCGAATTGGTGTGTAGGTCTATGACGACATAGTCCACTGAGGGGATGCTACACGATGCTCGCGGACTGGTTGGTCAGAGTTGTAGGCGACAACCCACAGTGTTGAGCACGAGGTTATTAGCGGCGTGGTCAGCGAGGCGCGACGATTGGCCGAGACTCCACGAATCTCAGCGCAAACCAAGCGTCGAGATGCTGCAGCTCGCGATACGTTCTCTCACCTTTAGCATTAGCGCTGCATGAAAAAGCACAAGATTTGTCGATGGCAATTGCTGCAATTACTGCGTGATGATTTGGTCACTGATGATTGTCAAAAATGCAGAAAATAAGAGAACAAATGATTAAACATTGATGATTATAGAAAAATGATCTTAAAAGTGAGCTGCAAAAAAGTTCCACTTAATTATCAAAATGCCACTAAACCCTAAAATGACCAAAATACCCTCAATTTCAAATTTCCAACTTTACCTCTCTCGGATTTAAGCTCAACTAAGTACTTTTAAGCTAAAATTAAATTGAAATAAATTCATGAGAGTCCCGATAAGTTCAAAACCGACCTTTAAAAATCAGGGGAAGAAAATGTGAGCTGTTACAATATTTCCCCCTTAGAAAACTTTCATTTTTGAAAGTTGTCTAAGGTAGGAACAGCTCGGGGTAGCGAGTACGCATGTCGTCTTCTCTCTCCCAAGTGACTTCTTCAACTAATTGACTTCTCCATAGAACTTTGACCAGGCTAATCTCGTGGTTCCTCAGGACTTTTCTATCTCTGTTTAAAATCTGAACCGGCCTTTCCTTAAAGCTTAGATCCTCGTTCAATTGTAACTACTCATGGTCAATAACATTTGAAGGATCGTCACGTACTGTTTGAGCATCAAAACATGAAATACATCGTGCACACTAGACATGGAGGGAGGTAAGGCTAACTGATATGCCATCGCTCAAAGCCTCTAAAAATCTAAAAGGGTCCAATAAATCTTTAACTAAGCTTTACCGTAGTCCCAAATCTCATAATACCATTCATGGGTAAAACTGTGAGGAAATTGCGATTCCCCACTTTAAAACTCCAAATTTTAGCGCATGACATCTGCATAATTTTTTGCATTACATCGTTAGTTCTTTGCAACAACTCAGGACCCAACGGTTTTCTCTCTCTTATCTCCTTCTAGAACGTAGGAGATCTGCAAAGCTTGCCATATAAGGCCTTAAATGAAGTCATCTCGATTGTAGATTGATTACTATTATTGTAGGCAAACTCTATCAAGTACAACCACTTTTCCCAACTAAAGGAAAAGTCAAGCACACAAGCTTTTAACATATCTTCTAAAATCTGGTTAACCTTCTCGGACTGATCATCAGTTTCTGGCTCTGTTTAACTCTTTCTATAGAGGAACCTAAGTAACAAGCAAGGCTGCTGAATGTGAGGTCTTCTTACTCTAAGCATCGACAACCGCACTAGCTTTTCCTAGATGATAGAATATCTCACAATATCCTAATCTTTCACCAATTCTAATCATCGACATTGTCTCATATTCAATTCATTATGGGTAAAGAAATACTTTAAACTCTTATAGTTCATGAAATTTTGAATCTTTTCTCCATACAGATAATGTCTTCAAAACTTGAGTGAAAAAACCACAACTGCCAACTCCAAGTCTTGAGTTAGGTAATTTTTCTTGAAATTTTTAAGAACACAAGAGCGATAGTCAAATGCCTTTTTAGCTCTTGGAAACATTTTTCACACTCCTCAGTCCCCACAAATGCTTGACCCTTCCTGAACAATTGAGTCATAGACCCTGTTAGGTTCAAGAAATTTGCCACAAATCGCTTGTAATAACCAGCTAACCCAAAAAAACTCCTTACTTCTACCAGTGAATTAGGACTGCTCCTATTACTCATTGCCATAATCTGAACAAGATCCATTGATATGTCTTTGCTTGAAACAACATGACCTAGTAAAGCAACTTCATCCAGCTAAAGCTCAACTTAGAAAATTTTGCATACGACTGATTCAGTCTATGTAATGCCCCCACGTTTTTTGATTTTTCTTTTTATACTTGCATCTTTGGAATCATTTGTTTAGTCGTTGTATTTAGTGAGTTTCTATTAAAATGAAATACGGGCATTAGTTTTTTTTTTGTGTGAATATTGATTTAAGAATTATTAAATTCAATAAAAAATGGGTGAACTAACAATTTAATGGAAGAGTAACGTGTTTTGTAACATCCCGGTCCATACCGTTAGGTTATAGCACGAAAGTTACTAATGCATGAAAATTTAAAGAAAATTTCGGCAGAGTTTCCACTAAAATATGGGAAACTCATACCTGCAAAACCTGTAATCAGAACCTGGATATTTGAAATCATATAAAACGACCCTACAAGTATAAAACAAAGCGTTCAAGCTATCCAGGCAGTCAACAATTTAAACACAAATATAAATCCCGAGATCTCGGTTCCTTAACTAAAACATTTTAAAACGAAGTTATTACAATAGTTCGTGCAGGAAGAGATGCATTAAGACTATAGACAATTCCATTAAAACTAGACGCAACGAACATGTCCCCCTTTTTGGTTTATCCTGAGCTGTCGGTCATCCATCCTGATGCGTACCTACAACTATGGTTTTGAATCCATAGCCAACATAAAATGAATGGGTGAGTCAGTGAAAACTCAGTAAGAAACCCCACACGGGGTGCACGCAGCATATAGAACACGACAAGCGTTAATCAAAAGTCTAAGAATAACATGCACAAACAAACGAGAAAGCATCCCGATTCTCGGGTGTCTATGCCACGCATTCCAAAACTCGTGGCAATACTCGAGGAGTCTACCAGCCGATGTTGTGAAACTCCAAAGTCACTACCCGACCCTTTCTGGGTACAGTAGAGCACCTAAATGCAAGGGCTATCCACTGGAGTCACCCAGGCTATCCTGGGTCTCTCCGGCACGATGGGGTCAATCCAAACACGTCAGATACCACGCACGGCGCAGAGCCTAGAACGATCCAACCTGCTAGCGTGGCGCTCACTTATGTCTTAGCATTTTCGGCTACTCACTACCTAGCAAGTTGCCAGCTCCAACTCACGCGATAAGGGATCTACGTCCAATGACTCATTCCCCTATCACACCCTATGCATCCAAGATCACTCAGCTATGCTACCCGTAAGGAAAACTAGGTCCCTAGCCAATGCCATAAGACCCGAAAAGCCATTACACGACCATGAAGCGTAAGACGAAACACCTTGATATGTGGGTATAAGCTATGGATTCGCCCGGGCGTCTCCCAAGGTATCTCCAGCGCGAGTGAGGCGAACAAGAACCAATCAAGTTCCCTTACTTAACTAACTTGTACATGTCGTAGTGCTCCAAACTGTGCTATAGTTAGGTGTAAACCCAATAGTATCTCGATAAGCTCCTAGGTATCAGAAAGGACTGCGAGAACCCCAACACGTCTAAGAGACCCTGTGGCCAGACCCGATGGTCACGTGTCGCTCTCAGGATGGTTGCACTCCATCCTTCCACAAGCACAATCTCTCACATCTGACTACCTCTGTCCGTTAGAGAACGCTGTCGCGTCCAACCATCCCAATGGGTCATTCTCTGACGTGTCACGTAGCAGCAGACCCTATGGTCTACTACAACCCCCCTATGGTGGAGCAGAGACATGTCGAGGCCGTCTGGCGGACATGCTCATACTATCAAGGAAAGAGACTCGACGCTCACTTCAACACACAATGCATGCAACGACCCTATAATCTATTGCACATGTACATAACAGGAGAAAGACGTATCATTAGCAATCTACCTATTTATTCTCCTAGGGCTGAGTACATAAGAACAGATCATCACGATAACATGCTACACACAATACATAATCGTATCGTAATATCCTGCAAGTACACGTATTAAACTAGACATCGCATATACATCATATACTAAAACATATTCAGCATATGAGTATCAAGTATCAAAACTACCATCTTTGATACATATACGTAAATCAATAAGAAACCCTACAAGCATCGAATCAGCCAAACAAGAGCAACATACATTTCCACATACGAACGTGCACTACAAACAAGCCTATGTTTCTAGGTAAATACAAGCAAATAACACCGGGTTAGGGTCCTTTACTCTCGTTTACTAGAACTGAGCGGATAAGGCTCAATCCCCAAGGAGAGCACTTGAGTAAGCCTCTAAACCTACAATGAAACAAATAACACATACGGTAAGCAAACGAGAAAAGGAATAACCTCAAGGACTTAAGGGATTCGTTGGTTAAGAAAGTACTACGACCTTCAACTCAACTTACACCCACTAGCCTTGGGTTCAAGCCGTCAATCTAGAACTCACCCCTTCTTAACACTCAAACTCGACTCGAGCTTAAGCTAGCCAAACCTCACCTTACACTAAACCTCCAATCCAACTCGAACTAACTCAAAATAAACAATAAAACTACTTCACATTACTCAGCCACAGAAAAAACTAACACCTCAAACAGTAACACCATCCAAGCCAAGCTTGAAAAGCAGAATCAACAACCCTAGGAACAACTACTGAAGCCTAGCTCAACTCTAACTTAAACAACCATCTCGCTCTCGGCTTCACTACTCAAACCAAGAACACAACACGCCACACTTTAGAACGACATTAACCCAGACATACCCGAAGTTGACCAAGCCAGAAAATAGAACATTGATAAGAACCCATATCTGAGCTCCACGACATGAGACGAACAAGAGAGAAGGCAGTCGCGAGGGAGAGAGAACGAGACGGGGGAGACAGATTGGGAGAGAGAGAGACCGCGATAGAGACAATGGTCGCGAGGGGAGACGACGGTCGCAGTGAGGGTCGTGGCGATAGGTGCGGCACAACGCGACGACGGCGAGACGAGGGGCGCGTTGACGGGCGCGACGACGGTGAGACGGCGACGGAGAGACGAGGGTCGCGGCGATGGGTGAGAGCAAGAGGGAGATTTCGCGAGAGGGGGGGGGGGGGGTTCACGAGGGCAGGGGGAAAAATCTTTTTTTTTTTCTTTTGGTTTGTCACATTACTCCCCCCTGAAAAGGCTTTCATCCTCGAAAGCTAAGAAAACTCGAACAACCCAAGGAACTTGGAATACACATCTACTCGCATTCGAGGGTTGAAACATTACCGATTTAGACCTTTCAAGGCACCTTCTCTAAGCTGACTTTCTAACTGGGCAAAACACTTCAAGCACACTTCTTTCGTTTCGATACTCGAAACTCTGAGCATTTGAGTTACTCTCAAACCACGAGTTCCATCCTAGAACTCCTAAACACTTTTAAGGCATCCGAACGCTTAATACTTAGCATGAACAAACCAATCAACGAACTAGCTACAACACTCTTGAAAGGTAACCAAAGCATCTCAAGATCAATCAACCCACATGAATCTCAAATCCGAATATGAAAGTTGAACTCCACGTAACTCTACGCATTGGATCCTTAATTAACCAGCACAACCTAAGGGCACTAACAGATGTTCACACCGATTACAAGAAAACAACAACTGAGAAACCATAAGGTTGGATACCCGAAGTCGAACTTGGAACAAGACACTAGGGTTACTAGGTTGGCTCTTAACAACAAGCTCTCACGACGTTATTCACTCTACCAACGTCCTATCGAGAAGGAAACTTTGTCAAAACCAACCCTGCTAGCAAGCTCACAGAGCAGTGTAAAGCCCCAAACTAATTTGAAAACTCAAGAAGCTTTCTATGAAGCTTGAAGACTGAGCAACAACTTTTGCAAAAGACAACCTTTCTTCAGAAAAAGGGACAAAGCTCGCTTAAGCCTGGTCATTTCCAAAATTCTCGAAAAGAAACACCATCTACCAACTTTGTTCTATGTTATACACCACATGTTTGGCACACTTAGCTAGCAGCGTAAGGCCCTATGGCCGAAATGACATCAATCATAACTCTTGGCCCGAAGGCCACTATAAATCACAGGGTCCCTTACTCTCGTTTACTAGAACTGAGCGGATAAGGCTCGATCCCGAAGGAGAGCACTCGAGTAAGCCTTTGAACCTACAATGAAACAAACAACACATATCGTAAGCAAACGAGAACACGAATAACCTCAAGGACTTAAGGGATTCGTTGGTTAAGAAGGTACTACGACCTTCAACTCAACTTACACCCGCTAGCCTTGGGTTCAAGCCGTCAATCCAGAACTCGCCCCTTTTTAATACTCAAACTTGACTCGAGCTTAAGCTAGCTAAACCTCACCTAACACTAAACCTCCAATCCAACTCAAACAACCTAAAAATAAACAATAAAACTACTTCACATTACTCAACCACAGAAAAACGAACACCTCAAACAATAACACCATCCAAGCCAAGCTTGAAAAGAAGAACCAACAACCCTAGGAACAACTACTCAAACCTAGTATTTGGAAATTTTTTCGGCTAGAGAATGGATTTCGATCGATTGATGGAGTGTGGCAATTTTTCCGGTAGAAAATGAATTCTGAAAGTTTCCAAGCGATGGATGGAGCAATGGATCGTTATTTGTTTTTACCGGTGATAAAAATAGATGATAATAGATTTTGTTTTAAAACCATTTGAATTTGGAAAAGAGTCTGAATATAAGTGATCTCCATGGTTTTAGGATAATTTAACAGCACCATATTTCCTTCAAATCTGAAAACAAGGAGGGTATAATTGGGTGGAAAATAATTAAATCTCTTTGCTGCCGTATCAAAAAAAGACATTAAATTAAACAATTAAAAAGTGTAGACACATCTCAAGCATTATTTATTCAAAATTAGTTATTTCTTGCTATTTCCCTTGTTTTAAACTTAAACGTATAGGTTGCTTACTTTTATATGGCCTTTGAAATTAATAGCAAAGTAGGCTCCTTGGAATTAGTTATGGATCCCGATTAACTAAGGACGATAATACATGTTGAGCTATGGAATTAATTGAGTTGCTGGAATTATGTTAGATAATTAATTAGTTTTGGTTGATATTCATTAACTAATGGGTTAAGTATTTTAATTACAAATGGACTAAGTATTTTAATCATAAATTGAGCTAAAATAGTTTAGCTAATTAAATTTGTCTATTAATCAAATGGGTCGTTGTTTCAATGGATATTGGGCTAGGAAGTTAATTGCATAATTAAGCTACTAAAAAATTATACAACACAAGGTTAAAATAATATCATTAGCTAGGGAAAATTTATTTTTGTTGTTACTTCCCTCTTGCAAATGGTACTTAGTAATTACATTAAGGAATATTTTGTGGGGGTTCTTAATGGTATGGTCTGTTTGATTTGAAGAAGAATAGGGTGATTGATTAGTGGATTGACTAGTTGTACCTAAAATAGGTAATCTCTCCTAAGAGAAGAGTCTTTTGGAACTTGAAGGTTATTTGGTTTTGTATCATTTAATCAGGTAAGGGCTTTCCTCTACGGGTTGGTTGTGTGGTTCTCATACTAAATAATTAATTGCTAAGCAGCTTGATATGTATGCTGGATATAATTTTTTCATGATATTGATGACCTAAGAAGCATGTTAGCGGATAGAAATGTGGTGTCCTGTTTAGTGTTGTGATATTCTGTACCAATGTGTTGTGACTCACTTGATGTTTTGGCCCACTGTATAATGTTTAGGCCTTATTTATATATTGTTTGATTGTGGCGATAGGTTGAGCTTGTAGTGTGGACTTCATTTGGTTCTTAGTACTATGTTTAGGTTGTCTTCATTTAAAGGCTAGAAGGGCCAAAGTCCCCTTCCATGACAGCCTAGTTTCAGGCACATAGTAAACTGAGGGCCATGATCGGGTGGAAGCCTATCACTGACATGAGTTCATCAGGTGTGCGACACACGTGGACCTGGATCGTACCTTGGTGAGGGCTACCAGGGCGAGCCCCAAATGGTGCACTATCGTTTTAGGCACGTATAAACCTAGACTGTTAATAAGGGAGTAGGCCTTCAGTGACATAGTGTGCAGCTGCATGCAACATGTGTAGAGATATACTGGGCTTAGGACGAGAGCTTCCTTCGACCTTGTAGTATTCGCATGCTTTCCTTGGGTAGTTAGGACATGGTTTAGCCCCCTGAGTTGATGATGTAGCTCCCTATGGTTATGCTAAGGGTATGAGACCCAAATGATGAGATTGATCTATAATTGAGCATAGAAGGACAAGGTTCCTATTGATTTAGAATGGGTGATTGTTGTAAGCCATGCTCTCTTGATGATTCTATTGATGGGTGAATATTGAGGTGACGATGTTGTTTAATATTTAGAGGTTATGTTTAGTATTTCTCGTCTAGTTGCTCAAGTTGATCTACTATTTCTAGTATGTTGTACTTCTTTAGGGGAGTTCTTATTAAGTATTTACAATACTCACCATTTTTCTGAAAACAATGTTTCAGATATAGGTATTAGGATGGTTGAACTGAGGTTGCTGGACATAGACCATGGACTTAGCTCAGTGTTGAATCATTTTAAATTATTTCATATTTTAATTTTATACACATTGTCTTTTATTTACTTGCAAATGAAATATATTGAAAGGGATCATGAAATGTTCTAGTTCAAATATTTCATGTTTTATCATTGAATAAATTCATGATGGATTTTGTTATGAAAGTTTTAAATTTCAAGTTAGAGATGCATGTTTTGTTTAATAATGGATTTCCAACATTTCCCATAATGATTATAAGACATGCATGAGTAAAGGTTCGGTTTTTAAGACTCATTTTAAGTCGGGCCTTTACAGTCTAAGTGTAGATAAAACTTTTGTTAAATGTTCCTTATAGTAAAGCTTGGTTTTTGAGTAAACCAAGATGTCGTCAATGAATACTATTACGAATTTGTCCAAAAACTCCTTAAACACTTTGTCCATCATGTCCATAAATGTTGCAGGTGCATTGGTCAAACCAAACGACATTACCACAAACTCATAGTGTCCATATACAGGTCTAGGAGGTTGGTAATAAGATTGGGACTGCTGCTGCTCATGTCAGTGGTAGTACTAACCGTCGGAGGAAAAACTGTGCTGCTCAGATCTATGACCACTTTGCTCATGTCTAGGTCTCCTCATATCTAGTCCCTTGCCTTTAAACTGATCATGGTGGCTATAGGGTTTCTTCTGATAGTGTTCACTATGCCTAGATGGCCTGTAAGTATCAAACTTTCATTTGTAACCCAGATGGTGTCGATCAGAAGAATACCTTTGTCTTCCAATCTCTCTCTCTAAAGTTTTGGCCAGGTTCACACAATCTCCAAACGTGGCAGGCTTATGAGCCAGAACGTGTGCTTGAAGTCCCATATGCAACCCATTCACAAAGTATCTTATCTTCTGCTTGTCAGATGGAATCAATTCTTCAGCAAAGTGGGATAGCTTATTGAATCTCCAACTCATATTCAGCAATTATATCCTGACCCTACTTGATGCGGGTGAATTTATTAATTCAGTCCTGCCTGTCGGTATCAGTAAAGTACTTATCAAAAGAGGTTGTCTTGAACTGTTTCCAATCCATAGGTCTATCAGTAGACGATCTCCTCTTAACCTCAGTTTTATACCAAGCCTTCGCCTCTCCGTGCATCACGCATGTGACACATCTTACCATTTGATCAAGCACGTTTTCCATATAATCTATCCACTTATCTGCCACTATCAGGTCCATAAAAGATTCATCAAACTCTATAGGATCAAATTTCTTGAAATCTTTAATCATCCTAGTGCTATCTGAAACACCCTGAACAGTGCTTGTGGCAACTGGTTCAACGTAAGTCAGATCTGGCATAAGTTTCTGTACCATTACTATTGCTACCATGCTGCTGCTATATCATCTCCAGGCGCTGTAATGGTATGCTTTTGATGCTGAGAGCGACCCACTAAGGCTGAGTTGTCCTCAAGTTCTTCCTACCGAGGGGCATCTTCTCTTTGTGTAGCTGCTTGAACTACGAGTAAAACTTCTTGTATAGCGCCCTGAATCATCAACTGAATGGCTGCTAATGCCTTGATGCTCAGCCCGAGAACTGCTGACATCTAAACTTGAGGGGCTGTTGGCGGCCCACCCAGCTGACTTGTTGTCCTAGTTCTCTCAGTGACACCTAGCAATCAAGCTCCTTGACGTCCACCCCTCCCAGTTCGCTAGCACAACTATGAACAATTTGCTTAGACATTGTCGATAGCTACAAGGAAACTCAATCTCTCAATCCATGTACATCTAACAAAGCTAATAGATATTTTAGACAGTACACAACACACCATAACATAAAAACATCACGATATTCCACAGTACATCATTATAACGTATACAACAACACATATAACATGTTATGAGTTCTCAGTGAAGCTATTTATGCTTTTAAATCTTAACTCAAACGAGTTACCTAGTGGTGATCGGTAGTTGAAGACCATGGAACTCAACGACTCACAATGTAAGTAAGTCTACAGAATCTAAGACTCTAAGCTTTGATACCAACTATGAAGGCCCAACCCCGATAAGGGTCCCATCTAGATGCATGAGTAAAAACGACCTTTAAACTAGAGGCATACTCAATAAATACTTTAATAAATTAAATATGTTAAATAGTTTAATAAAATCCAATGAAAATAGGGTACCTGGTTCTTAAATTATAAGCAAGGTAGAAAGTCAACAACAGACACATGTTCTTAAAACAGTAAACAATATAGGTGAACAAATAACAAAAATGAAAGTATGACACGACATCCCATGGTCACTGTAGCTCTTCATGAGCCATCCCGATAAAGCCCGTGCGTACCTATAGAAGCCTAGAGAGAAAAAGGTGAGTTGTTAACTCGGTAACGATCCCTAACTCGGGATCGATATAAGCAGGAATATGTAAGTATATGCGAACACAGGATATCAAATGATGCATGTAATGAGTGGATATACCGGGGTAACCCAAATGAGATAATGTTGTCCCGGGTCTTTAACATGTAGTATTTGTAATGCTGGGGTAACCCTTTTAGGGACATGCCTTGCTAGGTCTTCAATAGATAGTTGTTTTAATGTCGGGGCAACTCTTTTCGAGATATGCCTTCTGGGTTTTTCATGGATACTTGTATATGAGCTTTATAAATGTATGTAATAACAAGAATGGATGCAATGTACTTTCAAATAGATTAACATGTGTAACATATATAACCTGTTAGCCTAGCCTGAGTCTCTAGTACGGTTCACAAGATATATCAATCAAGATAGGTTATATCTATTCATTATATAGAGCAATTATCAATCTGAGCAAACAATTATAAAACATCAAGTAAATGCATCCAAATTATTCTCGACATGCTCATAATTACTCATAGGGGCCGAAATCCATTGATTAAGCTTAACTATGCTCGAACCATGAGTCATGGAAGCTTCCCCAAAAATTACTGGCCAAAATAGTGTCAATGAGTCAAAACTAGAATCTTAGACTATCAAAAATGGACTCAAAGCATAAAAAATACCCAAAAATTACTATTAAAAAAATGTTCCAGTAACATTGCGACAGCGTGTTGCCGGAAAACTTGTTGGCGCGTGGATTAGCAATGGCGACGCCTAAGTTACACGTGTAGGAGACATGAGCGATAGGTTCGAGATGCGTGGCATGCTGGGAATGGCATAAATAAGCTTCGAAACGCTCCCTCGCCAGGCTTGAGACTAGCGGTTCAAGCTACTGCTCTAGGCTCGATCAACATGTTCTCAGGTCGATTGGTCTATAGGTCTGTGATGGCGTGGTCCACTAAGGTGGTGACATGCGACACTCGCAGACTGGTTAGTCAGAGTTGGAGGCGACGCCCGTTAGTGCTAAGCACGAGGTTGTCGGTGGCATGGTCAGCGAGGCACGAGGATTGACTGAGACCACAAATTTGGGCATAAACTAGGTGTCGTCACGCGGTAGCTCACGATATGTTCTCTCACCCTCGACATCAGCGTTGCATGGAAAAGCACGAGATTTTTCGGTGGCGGCTACTACAATCAATGCGTGATGATTTGGTCACTAACGACTGTCGAAAAATGCATAAAACGAGACAAGAAATGATTGACGGCTGATAATTGTAGAATAATGACCTAAAAAGTGCTATTGTGGTCTTTTAAGTTGTAGAAAATTTCCACTTATTACCAAAATTCCACTAAACCCTAAAATGACCAAAATACCCTCAATTTCAAATTTCCAATTTTATCCCTTTTGGGTTTAAGCTCAACCAAGTACTTTTAAGCCAAAATTAAATTGAAATAAATTCTCAGGAGTCCTGGTACTTTTAAGCCTCGTCTCCGCACTCTCCCTCCCATCCCTGATCTCTCTCTCTCTCTTTATTGTTTCTTATTCTTCTTTGCCCCATGTTAGCAACATCACTGCCAAACACTCTAGCCACATTGCTAGTGACTATCTCGCACACCATGCCACCACACTCACACCGCCTCATTGACACTACATGCCTCATTCGCTCGCTGCTGCTGTTAGTGCCAAAAATGCTAGTGCCACATGCTGATTTATTCGTGCATTCACGCGATCATTTCGTAGTGGGTTCACAACGAGACAACAATTGGTAAGGATTTTGGGTGTTGGTTATTTGTTATGAGGATGGGGGTTGTATTTAAGAATCACCATTATTGAGTCCAAGTGTTATTGGTGAGTTTTTAAGGATTTAACTTATTCATGGTGGTTGAATATTAGTTTCTTTTTATATGACAATTGAAGGTAGAACCATGAGATGTTTTTATGCTTTTGAGTCAGGTGCAGAGACAATTGTAAGGATGTGTTGAAATCTCCATTATTGGAGTGTTAAGAGAGGAGTTTGACTGAGTTAACTCAGTTGACTTACTTAAACTCATCCATGTTGTTGGATTTTGACCATGCCATGCAACCTTGATAACTAAATCAATTAGGTGAAAAACATAAGCAAGCCTTTTAAGTTTAGTAAATTGATCTTATTAATGGATTTCAAGAAAATTGACACCTAAACTTTATTTTTAGAAAATAAAAGACTTTTTTGGCAAGCTTTGACCAGTCAACCGAGTTGATCGAGTCCTATACCCCAAAAACCTAATTTCTGAAGTTAGGTCCCCTTTAATAATATCAACATTATGAGTTCAGATTTGATGGTTTTAGGTGCTAATTTTGACTTCTTAATACTGTTTTGGCCAGTATTTGTTGGGGAGACTTCTAGAAGTGCGATTTGAACATTTTTTTAGCAAACTTAGTGGATAACGACCAAGGCAAAGAAAACACATTCTTAACTTGGGGCCCCATGAGTACTTATGAGCATGTTTAGTGTATTTGGATGCTAAAATGTGATGTTCTTAAATGTATTTCTATGACTTGGTTTTGCCTTAATTGATTAATAGCCATGTAGTGAGGAGTGTATATTCATGGAATGTGTTAGGAATTCATGTTAGGCAAACCTGTTGCACATGCCATTCTATTTTGTAAGCACATTGCATTCATCTATTTCATAATTATAATATTCCATGAAAGCCCACATCCATTATTCCACAAAAGACCTGGTAGATGAATCTGGAAATCAACGATGTTCAGGTATATCGTATATTCAAGATCATATCTGGTAGGAAAATTTAGAAATCAACGATGCCTAGGTATGACGTATCCTCGAGAGTAGAATTGGTAGGCGAATCCTATTGCATGGGATACCCAAGCTACAATCAAGTATCATCTCAAGACTGGGTTCGCGAAGCCCTATTTATGGTTGCCCCAGTGCCACCATTCTTTGATTCATTATTTATTATGTTGCATTCATAACCACTTATTTTATTTATGCTTATATTGATCCCAAGTTATGGATACGTACTGGGTTAAACAACTTATCCTTTTTCTCTAGGCTTACACAGGTACACACGAGCTTTATCAGGATGGCTGATCTGAAGTTGTAGAGACCATGGACCTTTCTTGTTGTTCGTTACATTACATCACTTTATTCCACACTATTTTTCTTGGATTTTATAGGGACATGTGACTACTTATTATTCATTCTTACTGAATTGTTTTACGAATTGGGTACCTTGTTTTCACTAGTTTTTATGAACTATTTGTGGATTTAATTCAATAAAGTTACTATGCAACATGTCTCTGTTTTAAAGATCGTTTTACTTATGCATCTAAGGTAGAGACCTAGATGAACCCTAGTCTTGGTCGGGCCTTTACAATAATATTATAATATTTTAACAAATTTGCCATAATACTAGCTTCCGCATTATTTGGTTAAAAAAAAGGCAGACATCAGCAAAATGAAGATGAGTAATCACAGTAGCACTCTTAGCAATTTTAATACCAGAGATAAGTTTATTGTGTTCAACACATTATCTTTAACATATGAGTCATAGCTTCAGTATAGAACAAAGAAAAAAAAAAAAAAAAAAAAGGAGATAAATGGTCCCCTTGACCAAGCCCCTTAGATGGAATGACCATACAGCTAAAATGTAAACTTAACTAATGAAATCCAACCCATTACTAAATTAACAAAAGAGTTCCTCAAGCCTAAGGCATTTATAAACTTTTGCAAAAAGAACCATTCGATCCTATCATAGGCTTTACAAAAAGAACCATTTATAAACTTTTTCAAGCTGTAATGCAAAAGCCTCTATTCCCTCTTTTCTTACCATTTATATTACGAAGCACTCTGATTTGGGGAAGTAATCGTTTTAAGGACTAGCTTTAATCTGTTAACAATAGTTTTTGAAATAATTTTATGAAGAACATTATAGAGACTACCGACACTATAATCCAAAACTCGAGTAGGATTATTTCCTTTAGGAATAAGGGTTATGACAATAATATTAAGATCTACAGTGAACGACCATATTTAGAACTTCTAAACAAAAAGAGCTAAGATCTTGACTAATAACCAGCCAGAAGTTTTTATGAAAAGACATAGTAAAGCCATCAATTCCAAGGGCTTAGTTAGATCCCAATTTAGAAAGCGCATAAAAGACCTCTTCACGAGTATACTTATTATTTAGAACATTATAAAAATCAGAAATAAGAGAAGATTGCACCTGGTTCATGAAGGTTGAGATAATTAGGCTGCTCTTTTTATCATTTGACTTGAATAGCATCTTGAATTGATTGACCAATTCCATCTCAATATCCTCCTCGTTTTCTGTTGAACTTCCATTAGAAGGCTGAAGCCTTTTAATATAATTACATCTACACCTTTTGGAAGCACCATGATGAAACCACTTGGTTTTCAATTATCATTCTTTAAACAGTCGACCCTCGATCTTTGCTTCTAGTAAACCTCTTCTTCAAATAACAAGTTCTCCATCTTTCTCCTATGCTCGTAGGTATCCTTCATGTTCTGAATTGCACCTTGAATTTCCTTTTGTAGAGAAGTAATTTTATGATCATAATACCTTGTATGCTTGTTCCCTCGTATAGTTAAAGCATTGGCACAAACAACCAACTTTTGAATGACATTTGGAACCCTGACATTATCCTGACTCCTTAAGAAGTTTCAACTGGAGGAAACAATATTGATGCATTCTGGGTGAGATAGCTACATCTTCTCCACATAAAATTCATTGACTTACTATAGTTCTAGGTCTTTTTAAACATACTGATAGTGACCTCAATCGAGCAATGATCCTAGTTCATAAAGTAAAAATTATTAACTTTAAGTTTAGGAAACAACACCCAAAAGAAGTTAGTACAAAGAGCTCTATCAAGTCTTTCTTGCAATTCTTGACCATTGTTAACTTGCCTTATCCAGGTAAAAGGATGTCCACTAAAGCCCATGTCACCTAAGTTCACTTGAGGATTACTTCTCGAAATCCATCCATTTGAGATTGATGACGAGATCGTCCATCTATTTTTTAAGAACTACAAAAAATCTTCATTCCAATCTCCAGCAACCAACCATGGTAAGAATGAAAAATTAGGCAAGCCATCTAAGAGCTTCCACGAAAACTTCCATTTCGCCATCATAAGGTCCCCATAAAAACTAGTAAATCTTTAGGGATCCTTATCCTGATCGATAACAACATCAATATAAAACTGATTGAAAGAACACAAACTAGTTTTTGCTTGATTTCTTTATTCCATGAGAGTCCCACACAACCACTACTACCAACACTATCGACAAAAATTCAATTATAAAAATCTAGTTTTTGCTTGATTGTCATAGCACGATGTTTACTTAACTTTGTTCTGACAAAAAAAAAAAAAACTAGATCCTGCCTAGAAAAACTCAAGGCTTTCGAACATTACATAATGTATCTAGGTTACCTAATCCCCATTCCAAAAAAATATTGTGAACGGGGACCCCACTCCTCGGGGTTCATGATAATTTCAAAATAGAGAGTTATCTAGCTTACTTTTACCAGTTTTTTAAGGGTTAACATTACAAAAAACATGAAATTAGAAATTAATTAGACTAAAAATACAGCTTTGTCATTTTAGATATGAAAAATATGGAAATTGCATTTTATCATGTTAAATTGGATGTTTTTCTCATTTTATTGTCAAAATTTTATCAAAGTTAAGAGCATCCATATTAGTATAGGAATACAAGTTGCTGAGGGCCTTGACAAAGTCAAGTCAAAATCAATGCTGGCTGCATTCCCAATGTAGGCGCATTATTGTGCGCATTCTCAGTGCTAGTCCCATTGCCAAAGCTAGGTACATTCTTAAAAATAGTGCATATTTTCAGAAGTGATAAAGCGCAATGCATTCACATTGCTGGCAGTTTTCTACCCGCATTTAAATTAAAAGTTGAAGAAACACAAATTGTCATTTCACGCGGATCAATAATGGATTGAATGACCAGGATTTGTTGCTACTTGCCCAAGAAAGATCATTTGACTGCAAGTCAAAGACCACGAAAAATAGCTTCTTAAAATCGAGGAAGCTGTGGATGAGTGAGAAAAACATAGGAAATTCGAGCCTATATAAAGAACCATTATAAACAAGCTTAAGTCGTCGAATTTTGAGTCACTGTGCAAATCAATGTTTGTTTGATTTCTAGTAAAAGAAGGTGAGAGAGTGAATTGCTCACTATTGATCAGGACATTGCCATTGCGCAGAACATTGTAACCAACTTAATTGGCAAGAAGTTGAAGTGCAAGGTAGCTACCTTACCGTCCTCATGATTCATATGAGTGACTCATATCCAAGGGATAGTTCTTCTACTCTTCATTTTCTAACTCATCTTTCAGACCATATCTATAACATATTTTATTTTATTTATTGTTTTATATTTACTTCTATTTTAATGCAGTGGTCACCATTTTTTTTAACTATTTTTTTCGCATCAGTGATGTCATTCCTGCACTGCTCCGTGCGGCGGTGGTCACCCTGGTCATTGCATGACGTCACTCCTGCCTTCCAGCGGCGGTGGTCACTCATGAACAGTGATGTCACTCCTGTCTTCCAGCAGCAGTGGTCACCATTTTTTTTAAACTCTTTTTTTTTTTACTTTTTTTTTGCATCAGTGATGTCACTCCTGCACTGCTCCGTGCGGCGGTGGTCACCTTGTTCATTGCATGACGTCACTCCTGCCTTCCTGCGGCGGTGGTCACTCCTGAACAGTGATGTCACTCCTGCCTTCCAGCAGCGGCGGTCACCATTTTTTTTCGCATCAGTGATGTCCCTCATGCACTGCTCCGTGCGGCGGTGGTCACCTTGGTCATTGCATGACGTCACTCCTGCCTTCCAATGGCGGTGGTCACTCCTGAACAGTGATGTCACTCCTGCCTTCCAGCAGCGATGGTCACCATTTGTTTTTTTTTACTTTTTTCTTTACTGATTTCTTTTACCTCGGTAAATCACACTGATTGATTCTTGACATTATTTATTTACTTTTTTATAGATTTTTACCTTATATAATATAAACATGGTTCATTTTACTGAGCATCCTGACCCGGAGAAAAACTGTTTAGTCATCTTGAACAATGCTGAGCAACCTATTGAGCATGAGATCATTTTTCCTGTGAGGAAAAGATTATCTAGAGAATTCATAGAATCTCAGCCGTGCGTAGACGCCTGTAACATTTTGCCAAAGTGGTCTTATGAGGGATCAATAAATCCTGGGGCTTTGATGAAAGGGTGGTTTCTGGACTCCTCTATTCACACTCACATGCCAAATAGTGATGCCTTACAAACATTAGGACATCGCATTATCGAGGGCGACAATGTTCGTTGGGGTCCTAGTCTTAAAATTCACGGGGAATTCGTGTACACCCCGTTTTATTGGGAATGGTTGAAGGTCGTAGTCTATAGAAATGAAAAACTACTACAGAAGTCGCGACTTTTGACGGTGTGATGACTTCTTTATATACATACGACCGCAATTCTGACATCATTCGAGCCTTTTGTGAAGCGTGATGCCCATTGACAAATACCATTCATACAACACTAAGGGAATTATCAATATCTTTATGGGATATGTGGAGATTAGGGGGTCTGCCAATTAAAGGAATATTTTATGACAAAGTCATTCCAAGCTATGCAGAATTGTTAGCCTTACCTACACACGATGGGGAACCATGCCCAAAAAGTTGTGAGCATCTTTTTACCGCTTATTATAATATAGTATCAGAACAAGTTGATCAGTCATCCATCTCTATCAGCATATGGATAACCTTCTAGTTTAAAGGGGATTTAAAATATGGACGACCTCCTGCTAGAAGGTCCAAGAAGAATATCCGCCCTCGTTCAACCAATAATCCTGATGGGGTATCCATCCAAAGTCATGACTGGAGTGAAAAAGATATGGCATTGTTTCAAGAGTTAAGTGTG